>JANAVB010003400.1:80834694-81137194 GCA_029216955.1 Iris pallida
TGGGCTAGGTTTTATTTGGTCCTAATAAATGTATAAAACTTGAGTTAGGGCTTTAGATATTTTTATTGCTAGTCTTCATAAATCCTTTAGGGTTGGGAGGCATGAATAATTATTGGGTTTATATATGTATACATTTTTGGTCCTGGAACTGTTTAAATAGTTAGTTATCTATTTTTAATTATTTGTTATTTAATTGATTAATTAGTATAATTGAAGTAGTGACTAGTTAGTCATTATTTTGCTATTATTATTGTTATTATTATTTCATATTGGCATTATTATTTCTAAGATATTTTTATATTTTTCCAAAAATTATGTTGTAACGAAAATCTACTTTGGGATGTGGGTTTAGTATACATAGTTTTGGGCCTATTTATTATTTTAGACCCATGGATTTATATATTGAGTTATTTATAATGGGTTATTGAGCCTTTATATTATTTCTATATTTTAGAAGGTAGCAATCTAAATTATTTTGACTAGAAAAAATAGTTTTGAGTTTATATAAGTTCAAACGTGCTCTCGAAGCCGTAGATTATATTATTATAAAGGGGTTATGACCAATAAGATATAGTTTTGAAAGGTCTAAATACTTTTTTAAAATAAAATATCTCTTTATTTAGAATTTTCTTCTTTATTAGACTAGATTAATCTTGAAGTGATTAGTCATACGCTCCTACTTCTCGTGATTCTGACTAATTCATATCGACCCTAGGCTAATCGGAATAGTCTGAACTCAGTGGAATTGTCGGTTTCATCGGCAAAGGACCTCAGGCAAGTGCACTTTCTAATTGCTTTTTGATTCATAGTAGTCTATACATTTCATGTTTATACATGTGTCTTACTGCTTGTTGACACGCTCGTCACACGGAGCAGTCGGAAGGGTAAATATCTTAGTAGACATGTGGACTACCCAAAAATATCCCATGAGTCTATTCTTGAATAATAGCAGATGCATACGACACATACAGGGTGCTGGATTTACCCCCTAGCCGTTCACATGTCGAAACTGATATTTTAAATCACATAGATAGTTGTCTTTTATTTGTTTTCCTAGTCTTCTCCACCACTTGCCATGTCATTAGTACTTTCTAGTTTTCATCGCTCATATGTTATTTTTATGTCTTGTTAATTCTATTGTGTTCTCGTATTGCCGTCGGTTTGTTTGCTTGTTCCATTCCTGACTAGAAACCAACATTTTTTAGGTTTAGCCGCGATCACTCTTAGCACTAGGAAGGCATGGGTATGCTGAGGTTAACCTAAATAGTGGAACTTGCTGAATTTATTATTTTGTGGGACATTATATTTTCTTTCAAATATAAATGTTGTAAATATTGTAATAAATTTAGAAATGTGAATGAGCAATAAAGTTTATTTTGAGCATTTATTTCTTGCGGGCTTGACAACGTTCTACCGTCGACTATGAGGCGTAGGCTGGCTTGGACACGTCTCGTATCCGAAAAAGCGGGTGCGGGTCGTGACAAGTTCTCCCTTGCCTGAGTGTGTGAATGACCATTTGGCCATTTATCTTAGGTTATGTTCACATGTGGGATTTGGTTCAGTTCTGTTATCTGAGATTATATGGATATATATATATTTTTTACCTGATATATGTGAAGATTTTGTATGTTACATATGATGTATATGTAAGATTTAGTATATATATATATATATATATATATATATATATATATATATATATATATATATATATATATATGGTCTTGTGGGTTATGTTTAGGCCCCTTGCCTGAGTGTGTGAATGACCATTTGGCCATTTATCTTAGGTTATGTTCACATGTGGGATTTGGTTCAGTTCTGTTATCTGAGATTATATGGATGTATATATATTTTTTACCTGATATATGTAAAGATTTTGTATGTTACATATGATGTATATGTAAGATTTAGTATATATATATATATATATATATATATATATATATATATATATATATATATATATATATATATATATATATATATATATGGTCTTGTGGGTTATGTTTAGGAAATGAGATTCTGAGTTTGGTTCAGATATTGGGGTTTGTATCTGTGAGTTCATATTTGGGAACTCCATTGGCTTTGTGGTTCAGTTTTCTGAATATTTATGTATGAGTTATGAGATAAGTATTATGAGTTAGATGTGAGGTATCCTAATATGTTAAGGTTAGTGCAGCAGATGCTAGGGAGCATAGAGGTTAACAGTAGGCATATAGGTTATAATGTCTGTAAGTCAAGGTAAGGTTTGATGGCTAGACCATTTAGCCATATTGTATATATTAGTATGTTTATAGATATGTTCAATTGTTATAGAAGCATAATTATGTAAGAGTTATTCCTATTTGGTCAGTGGATGGGTAGGAAGAATGGCTATGGGTCTTCATTCAGAGTTGGATATGATTTCAGAGTTTAGGATTTAGTGAGTGTGCGCACTCGAATTGGACAAGAGTGTTGTGCAGGGGCATGAGTAGACAAGAATGAGTCCAATTATGTGTTATATATATGTAAGAGTATATACATGAATGGTTAGATGTAGATGCATGTTAGGCTATATGTTAACTATATAGATATACCTATAGATATGGTATTTATATAGGGGTATGTGTGATACAAAAGTGTATGACTATGAGTTGAGCCTTGTAGATGTTGAGAACTATAGGTTAGCTTTGGATATATATACATATATGCTATATGTATGAAATATATGTGTACTATATTGATATGAGAGGATTTATATATAGCTAGGTTATGAGGGTTTGCTAGATACTATATGAGAATAAGTATATGTATTGTGAATATATATGATGTAAATATATATGATATAGATATGGTATCCTAGTGCACTAGCCTATGGGTTAGGTTGAGTTAGACATAGAGTTTAACCTAGATAGTCTAGTTGACCGTTAGCCCACATTGACTTTTTATCCTAGTTTGATTGGAGGTTGACCAAAGTTGACTAAGAGTTGACTTTGACCTAGATTGACCTAGAATCATGTAGATTGCATTATAAACTTCAACTATTTTATATTCAACACATTATAACCTGTATTGCTTTAAATAAGACCTTGTGACACCAGTTCGGACATCTATTCACATATGTTACTCAGGACAACAGGCGAGTACATTCTCTAATAGTTTCATTAGGTTGATATATCCTATGATGCATGTTATACTAGTGTTCTATCTTGATTCGGACACGATGGACTCACAGATTGGTATTTTATGGATTCCTTAACTTGAGATACGTGGTTTCATGACTATCATGAATAATGTAAATCATGACTAATGCATCTATCACGAATAATGAAATGCGTGTCGAAGAACCTGGATTACATGTGTACTAGTCGGACGGGAAAATACCTAGGAGGCATGTGAATATACTATTTCTATCCCGTTGAACTTGCTTGAATAATAACGGCCACACACGTAGGTGTATGGTTTGTTGGATATTTCCCTCTAGCCATTCACATGACAAATTGGTATTTTAAATCACTGGTCAAAACACTAATTCTCTAAGCTATCTATTACATACCTTGTATGACAGGTTTACCATTATTATATATCTGCCTATTTTCACATTTTGTATGTTCTTTATACACTCGTCTTTTCCATGTACATTATCTCTATAACCTGATCGCCAAGAATTTCATTATTATTACATACTCATAGCGCTTGTCAATTATTTTGAACTGTTAGACGTGATGTGCTCGTTCCAATCCTGACTGGATGTTGACAAAATATTACAGATGATATAAATGATTGCCCCACTTTCTATGAGACCTAAGAGGGTGGCACTCATGAGCCAGAGGAGGATCTAGTCCAGTAGAGAGTGCCTTAGTATTAGCTTAGAACTTCTAGCTTTCAGTTTGTATCGGATCGTTCCGATTGTTAGTAGAGACTTGTTTATATTCTGTTTATGTATTATTTGTGTTGGACATCTACTGTGTGTTGTGATAACTCTACTATTTATATTTAGTTTCTTACTTTTATCTGATTCCATATCGCGCTCTATCTTCCTTAGACTTGTGATTGAGATTATATAATTGAGATGTTATATTATACCTCCATGCGGAGATGACAGATTTATATTTCCTTATTGTTAGATGTTATAGATGACCTATACAGTGTTCTACTGCCGACACTGCGGCGTAGGCTGGATGTACCCACGTTCTCGTGTCCCTAATCAGGGTGCGGGTCGTGACACATTTTTGTGGTGGCCCATGCAGGTCAGAGTCGCAACTAGTGTGATTTCGTAGTGGTGCTCAACTTAGAGCACTGCTATGAGCCTGCTGTTAGGATATAGGATTAGGCAGTATAGTGAGTTACTCAATCACAATTAGGACCACTTGAGATGATTCCTAGGATGACCCTTGAGAATCTCATTATAAACTATCTCGAAATTCTATTTCGACAGTTTCTGTCCACTTTCCTTGTTCATTGTTAAATTTGATTCTTGGTGTTCATAGTTGACTTGATTTTCTATCAAGATAAATCTTATTGGCTAGGTTGCCTCAGTTATGGAATTTAGAGTCTTCTTCAGTCACATTAGCTGGTATGGAGATGAGATAGAGTCTGATTTTGGATGCATTTCTCGGGTGTGGGAATTTAAGGTTTTCGCAGCCAAGCTAGCGGCAATGCAAAAATTTTAAATATCATAATTCTAGAGGTATGTACCTTAGTTGCGGACTCTATGGATTATCGTTGTCATACTTACTGGCGTGATGAGGATTCTGGTAACATGGTTCTGGATAGACGGGTATGATTGTCAGATTGCAGATTAGATACCATATAGAGGGTGCCTTAGAATAATAAAGTGGAATATCAGTATGGATGTTACTTGAGTAACATGAAATAGATAGAGGGAGTTAGGCCACATGTGGAACAGCACCATGCCCTGCACCATCAGAGGGGCTGGGATTTTACGTTGACGGTCGAGGAGGCCGATGCTGCAGGTGATGGGATAGCAGTTTGTCTTCCTGTTTTTGTTTTGTCCTTCCAGTTTGTTGTATGTTTCAGTAGTACCTTTAGATTGTGCTTTGTGCTGTGATAGATAGTACAGTGACCCTGATCAAGACTATGATATCACGACCAGTAGAACCATAATTTGCATGTATTAGATATAATTATCTTGACCTTGAATGTTGGGTGTTTAACCTGGAAGGAGTGTCACGACCCGCACCCACTTTTCAGATACGAGATGTGTCCAAGCCAGCCTACACCGCAGAGTTGGTGGTAGAACGCTGTCAAGCCCGCAATAAATAAATGCTCAAAATATACTTTATTGCTCATTCACATTTCTAAATTGATTACAACATTTATATTTAAAGAAAGTACAAGGTTCTTACAATTAATGTAAATAATACCACATCTATCTAATTTTTAGGTTTCTGTCTGCTAGTACACCCGTATCTCCCAATGCTAAGTGAAGCCACAACTAACCTGAAAAATGTTGATTTCCAGTCAGAAATGGAACAAACACACAAACCGAAGGCAATACGAAAACATAATAGAATTCACAAGACATGAAAATAACATTGGTGAGATAAAAACTAGAAAGTAATCGATGTCATGGCAAGCGGTAAAGAAAACAAGAAAACAAATAAAAGACAACTATCTATGTGTTTTAAAATATCAGTTTCGACATGTGAACGGCTAGGGGGTAAATTAGGCACCCTGCACGTGTCGTGTGCAGCTGCTATTCTCCACGAAAGACACGGGGGATGTGTAAGGGGTAGTTCACACGTCTACTAAGATATTTTCCCTCCTGACTAGTACTCATGGACTCGAACAAGTCATGAATCACGAAAATATGTTAATCACGAAATATAGTAAGCAGAGATCCATGATACTAATTTTCGTGTGACGAGCGTGTCAACAAGCAGCAAAACATATGTATAAACATGAAATGTATAAACTACTATGAATCGAAAAGCAATCAGAAAGTGCACTTGTCTGTGGTCCTTTGCTGGTGAAACCGATAATTTCATTGCGCCCAGAATAGTCCATTTGGCTAGGGTTGATACAGAGAATTACAAAGTTTGCAAAGAAATAGGAAATACTCTAATTAGTCATGATCAAGATTTTCTAATCTAAGAGGAAGTTGATTTAAGAAAATAATTCTTATTTAGGAATATACTTAGTATAGAAAAATATTTATAACTATCTAAAAATTAACCCTCATATATGAATGTATTAAAAATATGTAAAAGTACAACGAAGATTATTAGCGTTATTACTATCATATAGAAAACATATATTTCCTAGAATAAATGAAAGACTATTTAGAAATATACTTAATATAAAGACCATTATTATAAGCCTAAGATAATATCAAGAAGTCTATTTATAGATAAAATCCATACAGTTACAACCCAATATATAATATGCCCATATATAATAGGCCATTATATTTAAAAACCTAAAGAAAATACTTTTGTGGGCTATGACCCTATTATTAACACCTAAGTCTATATAACCAATTAGTATTTAAATTAAAGTCTAATTTGATAATATATATATATATATATATATATATATATATATATATATATATATATATATATATATATATATATATATATATATATATATATAAAGAATGGCAGGAGCCAACGGGCGGTTGGCAGGAGCCAGCTGGGGAAGGCGAGCAGCGGGATCCGCGGGCGGTTGGCATTCTTGGTCGGCCGGCCTCCTCGGCCAAGCCCCTGGCCTCCGCAGCGACCTCTTCACCTCCCGCCGGGCCACCTCCCTCGGTCGGTCGGACGTCTGGTCGCCTCCCCAGTGGGGTTTCTTCCCCCTGGCCAGCCTCCCCCTACCGTGGGGTTTCTTCTTCCCCCTCGCCGTGAGCCCCCCTCAGCGCCGGCCTCCTCCCCCCAACTATCGTCCCCCTTGGCGGCCCCACCCTCTCCCTGGCGGCGGATCTCCACCACTCGTCGGCGGTGGATCTCTCCCCCAGCGCCCACCCTCGCGGGCTCTCCTGGCAGTGCAGCCGTTGGCGAGGGCCAGCCTCTCGTTCCCTGAGTCGTCGTCGTCCTCCCTTTGCTACCCCCTTAGCGAAGGCCTCAGGCGGTCTCTCCGCCACTTGCCGGAGAATAACCCCAGCCGGGGGTAGGACCCCCCCACCATTTGGCCGGTCGCGCTCTCCTATCGGCGGCCGAGACCCCCTCCCCATCCCCTCTCTCATCCTAGATTACCCCCGGGATCGCCTCATCGGCGCACTTTCGGTCGTCGTCTCCCCACCCTCCGGGCTGGCACAATCGTCGGAGCCCCCGCCGTTCAGCCTCCCTCGCCGGTCCCCATCGGCTCCTGGTCGCGGCCGGTCAGCCCGGTCGCCCTCCTTTTCGGCCTCCGCTGCTCGGGGTGCGCCACCGGCGCCTTCCTTTCTCAACTGCATCCCTCCATCTCGACCGCGCCGCCGGCGCTCCGCCGTGCTGGGCGGGTCTCTGGAGGAGCCCCGAGCGGCGCCCTTCCTCGAGCAGTCCACCAGCCCGTCCCCCTCAGGCCATGGGAATCCCGTCCTCGGGTCTCGCACGCTGGGTTTGACCGCCCTCGGGTCACGGGCGCTGGGGCCCAGCAACGTTTGGGTTTTTGATTTTCGTGTCCTTTTCTAATTCCCTGCTATTCATATAATAAAAAAACTAGTACAAGGCTGAGTGCCCACACCCCCCACTCGGTTTGAATTTCAAAATTCAGTTTTGAATTTCGGTTTTTGTCTCGATAAAAAAAACTGTTTCTGTTTAATTTCGTTAATGTCGTTCTTAGTCCGGACTTTTGTTAAGGGCTCCCTCCACATTTTGTAGGAACTTGGGCTATCTCCCGGTTCCAACATCTCTTTTTTCATTTCTATGAAGGCTTTAGCCATTGTTATATATATATATATATATATATATATATGTGTGTGTGTGTGTGTGTGTGTGTGTGTGTGTGTGTGTGTGTGACGATGGGCGCCTGGGTCTTCCTCTCCCCTTTTTTTGTTTTGGGATGGTGGGAGGGGCCGGTCAGCCCCTACGGCGTCGTCGAGTGGCCGTGGCACCCCCCTTCCCTCCTTTGGATTTTCCCCTACTCCAGCTCGCCGTCCCAAAGCTTGCCCCCCCCGTTAGTGAGAGTGCAAAATTTTACGGGAAAAGAAAGAAAGAAAAATCAATAGTCATGTGCCAATAAAAGTCATAGCCTCTATGGTATTCAAAAATCATAAGCCTGTCCAAAGTCACTTCACCGCAAATTTATGCCTTGCCAGTATATATCTGGCTGCAATCAACTCTTGGTTCCACGACTCAAGTAAGGATACGGTATCAAATACTCTGTCGACTCTATCCAATATCAACGTAATAACTCAAAGATAAAATAGGACAAACAAGACATAGTTTTTATACTATTCGATAATCTACTCTTACTTGAAATTACTTCAACTTAGAGGTCATGTCTCGTCAGTGCGCTGCTGGCTGTAGTGAACCCGCAGTCTCCATAATTCAAATAAATGGTGATAGTGCGCTGCTGTCTTGCCATTATGAGTCATCGAATAAACTATTCCAACTATGTCCATAAAATTTCAAAGGAGCTTCTAGAATTTCAACAAGTTGGAATATAAGATGCATTCATTTAGGGTCCCCCTAGCCCTAGGCTTTTCAAGGGCTTTTATATTGAGATTCTAACTCTCAATAGGTAATGATCTCTAAACCCATTAAATTTCTAATTCTTTCCATAGATGCATTCATTTAGGGTCCTCCTAGCCCTAGGCCAAGTTTAGTTCGATTTCGAATCCATTTAGTATGTGTATCGGAAGAGTATCGGAGAACTATTCAATGTGTTCGATGAAATGCCTCTTAGAAACTTTTGTTCTCTGATTTCTATGAAAAATATATTTTTGGAAAGCTAATTATATGTAGATTTCAATTATAAAACTCTGAGTCAATTTTGATGTGGTTTGGATCCTGTTATTGGACACGGGGACACAGCACGATATTGTCGTGTAGCGTCGTGCTGCTCGAGCCCCATATCTCACTATACACGACACTTCGACACACCAAATTTTGTGGACACGTGGGGGCCACGACTGTCAGGCCATCCACAATATTTTATGTGATATGGTTGAGTATCGAAGGAGTTCTCGAGCTTGCATGGATTTTGCACTGTCACACTCACACTGAGAAACCCCCTCTGATACGGCTTCATATCGAGGATACGACATACTATGGACATGACTCAGGCACACTGACACACACCCCTAGACCTAGTCAACATGTTGACACACCTGCATGACCAAATAGTTGGACACATCGTGTCCGAAGGCACTCGACACACACGTACCACACTCTGGACACATTGTTTTGGCACTGGTTCTTGCTGTCTGTTCGACACATTTGGACACCAACTGGAGACACCGTATGACACATCTATGGACACGTGATTGACATCACGACACTAGACACTTCATGGACACACTAGCTTACACGAATTCCCATGCAACCACTCATACACACATGTTTGACACTGTTCTATTGATGTTCACTGGACACTTTTCCACTGTTGTGACAGATTTGGGTTAGGCAAGGTTGCATTGCATTGTAGCCTAGGATAGCAGCAGATGCAGGAGATTTTCCCCCTTGCCTGAGTGTGTGAATGACCATTTGGCCATTTATCATAGGTTATGTTCACATGTGGGATTTGGTTCAGTTTTGATATCTGAGATTATGTGGATGTATATATATATATATATATATATATATATATATATATATATATATATATATATATATATATATATATATATATATATATATATATATACTGAATCATACATATACATCATATATAACATAAAAAAAAAAAAAAAAAAAATATATATATATATATATATATATATATATATATATATATATATATATATATATATATATATAGATGGACTTGTGGGTTATGTTTAGGAAATGAGATTCTGAGTTTGGTTCAGATATTGGGGTTTGTATCTGTGAGTTCATATATGGGAACTCCATTGGCTTTGTGGTTCAGTTTTCTTAATATTTATTTATGAGTTATGAGATAAGTATTATGAGTTAGATGTGAGGTATCCTAATATGTTAAGGTTAGTGTAGCAGATGCTAGGGAGCATAGAGGTTAACAGTGGGCATATAGGTTAGAATGTTTGTAATTCAAGGTAAGGTTTGATGGCTAGACCGTTTAGCCATAGTGTATATATTAGTATGTTTATAGATATGTTCAATTGTTATAGAAGCATAATTATGTAAGAATTATCCCTATTTGGTCAGAGGATAGGTTGGAAGAATGGCCATGGGTCTTCATTCAGAGTTGGATATGATCTCAGAGTTCAGGATTTAGTGAGTGTGTGCACTCGAATTAGACAAGAGTATTGTGCAGGGGCATGAGTAGACAGGAATGCGTCCAGTTATGTGTTATATATATGTGAGAGTATATACATGAGGGTTAGATGTAGATGCATGTTAGGCTATATGTTAACTATATAGATATACCTATAGATATGGTATTTAGATAAGGGTATGCGTGATACAAAAGTGTATGACTATGAGTTGAGCCTTGTAGATGTTGAGAACTATAGGTTAGCTTTGGATATATATACATATATGCTATATGTATAAAATAGATGTGTACTATATTGATTTGAGAGGATTTATACATAGCTAGGTTATGAGGGTTTGCTAGATACTATATGAGGATAAGTATATGTATTGTGAATATATATATATATATATATATATATATATATATATATATATATATATATATATATATATATATATATATATATATATATATATATATAATGTAAATATATATGATATAGATATGGTATCCTAGTGCACTAGCCTATAGGTTAGTTTGACTTAGATATAGAGTTTAACCCAGATAGTCTAGTTGACCATTAGCCCACATTGACTTTTTTGACCTAATTTGATTGGAGGTTGACCAAAGTTGACCAAGAGTTGACTTTGATCAAGATTGACCTAGAATCATGTAGATTGCATTGTAAACTTCAACTATTTTTATATTCAACACATTATAACCTGTATTGCTCTAAATAGGACCTTGTGACACCAGTTTGGACATCTATATATTCACATTTGTTACTCAGGACGACAGGCGAGTACATTCTCTGATAGTTTCATTATGTTGATATATCATGTGATGCATGTTATACTAGTATTCTATCTTGATTCGGACACGATGGACTCACGGATTGGTATTTTATGGATTCCTTGACTTGAGATATGTGGTTTCATGACTATCACGAATAATGTAAATCAATGCATCTATCATGAATAATAAAATGCGTGTCGAAGAACCTGGATTCCATGTGTACTAGTCGGGCGGGGAAATACCTAGGAGACATGTAAACCTACCCTTTCTATCCCGTTGATCTTGCGTGAATAATAGCGGCCACACACGTAAATGCATGGTTTGTTGGATATCTCCCTCTTACCGTTCACATGACAAATTGGTATTTTAAATCACTGGTCAAAATACTAATTCTCTAAGCTGTCTATTACATACCTTGAATAACAGGTTTACCATTATTATATATCTGTCTGTTTTCACATTTTGCATGTTCTTTATACACTCGTCTTTTCCATGTTCATTATCTCTATAACCTGATCGTCAAGAATTTTATTATTATTACATAATCATAGCGCTTGTCAATTATTTTGAACTGTTAGAGGTGATGTGCTCGTTCCAATCCTGACTGGATATGTTGACAAAATATTACAGATGATGTAGATGATTGCCCTACTTTCTATAAGGCCTACGAGGGTGGCACTCAGGAGCCCAAGGAGGATCTAGTCCAGTAGAGAGTGCCTTAGTATTAGTTTAGAACTTCTAGCTTTCAGTTTGTATCGGATTGTTCCGATTGTTAGTAGAGACATATTTATATTCTGGATATGTATTATTTGTGTTGGACATCTACTGTGTGTTGTGCTAACTCTACTATTTATATTTAGTTTCTTCCTTTTATCTGATTCAATATCGTGCTCTATCTTCCTTAGACTTGTGATTGAGATTATATAGTTGAGATGTTGTATTATACCTCCGTGCGGAGATGACAGGTTTATATTTCCTTGTTGTTAGATGCTAGATGTTATAGATGACCTATACAGCATTCTATCGCCGATACTGCGGTGTAGGCTGGACGTACCTACGTTCTCGTGCCCCTAATCAGGGTGCGGGTCGTGACAGCCTGTACAGGCTTCTTGCCTTTGCCTCTGCCTTGGCCAACAACGCTACGAGGAGTTTTGGAGGCCATTTCTCAAAATCTAGGGTTTTGAAAAAAGATCTAAGGAAGAAGAAGATGAGAAAATAGAAGAAGTTCTTCTCTTCCCACAGACGCCTATTTATAGGCCTAAGCCGCACGTGAACCGATAGAAACATGACGTCAGAGTCTCTTCGGGTTTCGTGAAACTGACGGCTGTATATCTCCCTAAAGAGATCATCATTAATCACTCAAAATTCGAGGAGTTATATTCTTTCATTTAAGTCGAGAAGAGTGTGCGCCAAGTCAGCCAAGCGCAGAATGCCCATACGCCCATACAGGGCATGAACAAAAATATATCTCCTACCCATGCTTCTCGATTCAAAGTATTCCAAAACTTGGCAAAAAGTTTTGAAAACTTTGAAGGGGGTCTTGTAGAAGCATGAAATTTCAGATGCATCCGAAGAACAAAGTATCCATGCGCTACAAACATCATGCGCCGAAGACTCAAAACAGAATGTTTTGTAAATCATTCAAAAGACAGCAAGTGTAAGAGGCGCATGGAGATTAGATTTTTATTTCATATGAAAATCTTACATAGCCAACTCTTGTTATAACAAAAGTCTATTAAAAAAAAGCCTAGTCTAAACCCTACAACCAGGCGCATCAATCTGGTGTCTTAGTACAGGCGCATCATTCTTTCTTATCAGAGCGAATCACTTCCTCGTCAAACGCACGAATGCTTCGGCTAATGAAACATTTATTGAGCAGAACGTGCATTACCAATAAATCTAAACTCGGTGGCTCTTCCAGTATAACGGAAGTCGAGACACGATGAACCCGATCTTTGGATGCAACAGGCACCCAACGCCATCTCGTAGAAGAACACTGCCGATAAGGGGGCTCGAACATAGTCCATAGCTCTTCCGGCGCATCTCAGTCTTCTGAAAGAGTTCGTAGTCAAAATCAAAGCTTCTTTGAACGAGGAGATCCATAACCCATAGTGCAATATCTTGCCAAGGAGGAGGATCGATCGAGTTCATCTCAAATAAGAAGTTTGAATGAAAAGAATGAGCAAATTCTCTACACTGCTATTTATCGGCCAGTGCAAATCAAACCCATGCGCCAAGTGGCAACTTCTCCGAAGTCAGTGCAATGAACTTGCATTAATAACGATGAATCTGCCACCTCAAACTCAGCTAAGTCAAAGAGTCATCAATGCCTCGAAAGACTCACCAAAGCTGATCAAAGTAGATGCGCCACGTAGCTTATGCGCTCGTCAGCTCCATGCACTACACATCTGATGCGCCCACCTAAATCCCTCCGCCCATCAAAGTATTTAATGCTAAAGTGACTGAAATAACAGTAGCACGCATCTCGAAGTCTGAGCAGTCACCTTTTGTAGAAGACAAAAAGACGCAATCATCACTCTTTGTCGGTTACGGCTGTGTTCTGCCATATAGTGGACTGATCGCTTGCATGCGCACCTCAAAAGCCAAGCGCCAAGATTTGCTCTTTTCAAAAGCCAAGTCTCCTCATGCGCCAGATTCTAGGCACATCCACTCAAATCAACCAACAAGGATATTTGAGTAATGGGCATGTGCCACGTGTCTTTGACTCAGTTCTGCCGACGAAAGGGTACCAACCACCCAATATTTTAGTAACAACTAAATCTCAACAACTGCCACATGTCAGCTCCTCCGAAGCCCAATAGTGCAGTTCAAACAGATTTAGTTCCAACTTTCCAGCGCATCATCCATGCGCCCAACAAAGACAGACATGTGGCGTCCTTATGTACAAAACCTCCATGTGCGCATCGCATATGCGCGCATAAGCAGATCATTCTGCTGCCTATAAATAGAAGGATCATTCCTTCATTCAACCTCTTCTGTTCTTTAACTTTTTAACCACTTCAGCATCCAGAGCACTTACAAGGGTTCTAATCCTCTTCAAGTTCCTACCCGTTCCAGAGCAACTTAGACATTCAGAGATTTCGAGGTCGTCGTCAGATCATCAACGGAGTCAAAGAATTACCACTCGCTCCATCGACATGGTATCCAGATAAAAACAAAAGTGTACTCCTAGGATTCCAACGAGATCCTATATTGTACTCTATTCTATTTGTGATTAAATATAAAAGTTTATTCCATAACTTTTTTTAATGGCAAACAAAAATAACAATAATCATGAGAAAAATATATTTAGTAAAGCAAGTACTAGGAATAATTGGACTATCAAGACAGTAAGAAAAAAAACAGAAGAAAGCCATAATACGTCCTGTAGTTCGATAAGATGTACTTCCCTAATAAAGCTCCAAGCATAACTCTTTAAATCTACCACCAAGAGGGGTTCAGAAACCTCACTGTAAGGTCTAGAGACCAAGCTCCATGCCCCCGAGGAATACGGAGTGGAAATGAAAAGGAATGAAGAGTGGAGAAAGAAAGTAAAAAAAAATAAAAAAGAAATGCAATCATATATATGGATGGGTAAATTAATCGTGACCGTCTGATCGTGATCCATGAGTCGATCAGGATCAATCTCAATCGTCCAGAAGAAAACCAAATATCCATTGGATAATAAAATGTATCATCACTATTCATCAAAATATCTAAACATTATTCATGAAAATATCAAAATACTATTCATAAAAATATCTACACGAAACTATCTCGAATCGAAAATAACTATAAAGTAGAAAATCTGCTTGGACGGTATACCATCGGTACAGACCGGTATGTCGGTTTTACAGAAAAGTCTCAAAAATTAAGTTTTTCTTCGGTTCTCCTGAATCCAAAAAAATACGGAATATACTATAAATAAAGTATCTATATACAAATACGAATACTGCGAGACGAGTCTCACAAACATGATGGTAGGATCAAAGGTGGGTAGTCTATTTGTTTGGTAAATTATGACTTCCTATAATTCAATCCTTGGCCTTGATAGGCTGTTCAAATTATCTTTTTCCCCTCTCTAAACATCATCATCATATCGTAAAGTCTATAGCACTTATTTATTACCCATTAGCCATAAGGAATTATTTTTCCTAAGAGTCAATTTTCTATTTACATCCATTGAGTTTTGAGCCTAACCTGATTCAATTATCCATATATTACTTCCAAGTCATTTTTTTGGTTAAAATTCAAGGTAATTATATTTTATTCCTTAATCCTTGAATATTAGAGAAATATAAATTAGAAAATTTTACTTCTCTTGTCTTTGACTATTTTTTCTAATCGATCGTTTGGTTTTTAAAATTGATACGTAATCGATTATTTGATTTTCAAAAATTGATACTTTCACTTCAAGGACATATACTTAAACTTTTCTATCATGATCAACCTATTTGAATTTTTAGAAGCTCCTTTAAAAATTTTATGGATGTAGTTGAAAGAATATTCGGTAACTTACAATGGCAAAGCAGATGTGCACTACAGTCATTTATCTAAAATATGGAGACTGCGGGTTCACTGTAGCTAGCAGCGCACTGGCGAGACATGGTCCCTAAGTTGAAGTAATTTCAGGTATGCGTAGGTTTTCGAATATTATTAAAACTACGTCCTAGTTGCATTATTTCGATCTTTTGAGTTGTTATGTTAATATTGGATAAAGTCGGCAGAATATTCATAACCTATTATTTGTCACTACCACATTCTAGAATAAAGGCATTAACTTTTGTGTTTTATGAATAATTATATTATTTTAATTAATTATTGCACTAGTGACATATGATATGTTAACCATAGAGCTATCTTAATTATTGTGCTAGTGACATATGATATGTTAACCATAGAAGACCTAACAAGTGAGACTAGACTTTCCTCAAACCCATTTCATTAAGTTTGGTTAGTCGCGAGTTAGACTAGCAAGTTTAATTAGAAGAATAGGCTAAACACCTAATTAGGAAGAAGGGCTTTTCTCTAAACTTGTCATGACACAATAAGAGGACTTCCTAGACATTTCACCATAGCCTAAACCCTAATTAAACCCTACTTGGTCGGCCACACCACACCCGCTAGCCTATAAGAAGAATAACTTCTTCTTCTTTCTTTTTCCATTTGAAACCCTAACCCTAATTTGGAAAGTTTCTTCCCAAAATTATTTATAACATCAAAACTCACTCAAATTAGCCCAAATTTGTTCCAATCTCTTCCCCATGGAGAGTAGAAGGCTCTAGAAGCAAAGCTTTGAAGGTTGGATCACTTGGAGCTTGAGGACTTCGAGATTTTGAAGCTTTTTTATTGGGAATCCATATCCTAATAGGTATATGCATTCTAAACCCTCTAATTTGTATTAAATAATGTAGATGCATCAAATAGGAACCCCTATGCACTAGGTTTGCCAATGGTGAGGAGTTTTGACTCTTCTCCTTGCATTTGAGGACTTTCCCCTTTGTATTTGACCCAATTTAGGGGGAAAACAATCTAAGAATAGCATTTCTAGGGTTTGTGAATAGGTTTATTAGGTCATACTAGTGACTTAGAATATGTGGGTATGCTTTGGGTCAAGTTTGGATCCATTCGGAGAGCGTATCATGGACGTGTCCGACACGCACGCCAAGTGTTTGACAAAATTACTCATAGAACACACATGGCTCTAAATTCCTTTGGGACTCCTACTCTAGATAGGTTTTACATTTATATTGCTTGTTATATATGTAGATATTCATATATATATATAATTAATTTGCACATTTTTTACGAGGGGAAAATGGTGGACTTTTTTAGGAATATGATTAGTGGGACTGTATATAATACATTGTATCCGTTCTTGCATATTTAACATCAATTATTTATGCATCAGCCATTTGTTATATGTATTGTATCAGTCATAATGAGGAAGGGAAGGACAATTGTAGTGTCAATAATTGGAAACAGAGGTAGAAATGGCTCAGGCAAGTGGGACTGATAATTAAATATATGTATCAGTCTCTGAATGAGGGGATTTACATATGTGTATCAGTCTTGAGATCATATTTTAGGTATCGGTCATTAGTTTAATGTATCAGTTACAGGGTTTGCATCAGTTAACTGATTGAGGAGAGGGGGACACTTCTCTATGTATTTGAGACTGAACAATGTGAAGGATTACTCCATTTGTATAAGTCCTAGATGTATGTATGTCAACTATATATATAGGCTCGAGTATGAGAGCCATTTGACATTTGTTCAGCCATAGGATTTAGCATCATCTCTATTTTTTTTATATAAGTCCATACTCTATTTAATGTATCAATCATTATATGATAGTGTTCAGTCAATTTGTATCAGTCTCTTTAGATGGGGTTGTGGTGTTTTAGTTAACTGGTAGATAGGGAGTTATGGTATCAGTATTTAGGATCATTCATATACTCTATATTTGTATAAGTTATTAGACATATTTGTAGACTGATCATGTATCAGTCTTTGTTGGATTGATGTATCAGTCCTACATGATATTATAATCATTCCTTGAACTAGTATAGATAAGGAGGCAGGTTAGCCACTGCAAATTCATATCAGTTGCAGTGGTTCTTTTATTAGTGAATGAAGGGTATGGGACTGATAGGAGTTGATGTATCAGTAGGAATGTGAAGGTTGAGCCTTTAAGCTTTGAGCTTAATACAACTTGTTGTTGAGAACAGCAAGTATAGTAGAAGTAGCTCATAGGTATCAGTTGAGTTGGGATGGGGACAATAGGATCCGGTCCTATGGATACTAATGTGTCAGTCAAATAGACCTATATATAAATTTTTCTTTATTAGCTAATAGGATGTAGGGACTTGCATCTATTTGTATCATTCATTAGGATCTAAGGATATCAGTCCTAGTGAGTAGGGGACTCATATGTTAAAATCTATTGTATCAGTTTAAAAGAGAGCAATGCAGTAGCATATAGGAAGTATCCTATATATATATATATATATATATATATATATATATATATATATATATATATATATATATATATATATATATATATATATATATTACTTGTTAACTAATATAGGAGAGTCTAAGATATCAGATAATTAGGAGAGGGCTTAGATGCCCTTGATAATCAACTAATCTAATAGAGAGTGTGTACAAGTAACAAAGACATAGGAGTTTAGGTAAATGGCAACCATAGTACCCTAGTTAACTAATATAGCTAGAAACTTAGAGTATGGTCCCAGAATCCTAGAAACAAACTCTTACAACCAAGTTAGACTAATTTAACCAAGTTTGACCTAGAGTTGACCAATTGGACTAGCGTTGACCTAGTTTGACTTTCCTGGCCTAGAGAAGGTCTAGAAGCATGTAATTAATGCATTTAAATATATTGTTTACTCTAAAACACTGTGTAACTCAGTAAATTCATATATAGGTCTTTGTGAAGCCAGTTCGGATATCGACACTCAGTCGTTGCTCAGGATATCAGGCGAGTACTTACCTCTAATTGTTCTCATCATGATAGTATCTATATTACCTTCTCTAGGCTACTTTACTTGATGCTGACATACTGTTACACGAATTGATACTAAATGGATCTTGTCAGGAGATGTTATCCCCCTATTGGGTACATTGGGTATTCCATGTTCATGTACTTTATTATGTGTATCATGTACTCCTTGTATTCGTATTATCCCTCATGTACTTCATGTGCAAATAACAATCATGTACGTAACGTGTCGTGATCAGATCCATGTGTATTGATTGGGGACGGGGGAGTAGAAGTAGTTATGTGATTACATCCCGTAATATAATCATGTACATATCGATTATACCTTTCACGTATAATCGAGTTACCATAGAATAATCACGTGCAACCTAAACCAATCACATAACTGTCTTGTGCTCTAAATCACTTGTGTCTATTTCAAGTTAACATGTTCTATATCTTCTTCATGTACGCAGTTTTCTTATATCTTTATGATGTTATTTCTCTATTTCTCTGTATTTTTATTCCAGTACATCATGTATATTATTCTATTGCGAGTTATATATTTTCTACCATGCAATGGAACTGCTTTTAGAGTTATTACTTCATTCCAATCCTGACTGGATATATTATTTAGAGGGTCTTGAGGACTTTTGCATGACCTATTATCGAGCGGGCGTCGATGACGATTGTGACCTGCATCATCAGGAGGATCCTGCTAGCTTAGAGGAGACACCAGTAGTGCCTAGTTAGATAGTGTAGAAGTATGGAAAAGATGGAGTTTATACGGATCATCACTCCATGCGGCCAAGTGAAACTAAGCCGCAGAAGCAGTGCTCATGGAGACCCCATGCGGCAAAGTGAAACTAAGTCGTAGAAGCAGTAATCCTGGAGACCCCATGCGGCCAAGCGAAACTAAGCCGTAGAAGCAAGGCTCTCGAAGACCCCATGCGGCTAAGGGGACTCGAGCCGCAGAGGGAAGGCTCTCGAAGACCCCATGCGGCTAAAGGGACTCAAGTCGCAGAGGAAATATTCTCATAGATCCCATGCGGCCAAGTAAAACCAAGTCACAAAAGCAAGGTTCTCAAAGATTCCATGCGGCCAAGCGGAGCCGAGCCACAGAAGCAAGGCCCCTAAGGATACTATGCGGCCAAAATGAGTCAGACTCAATGTCGTGGAGGGGACACACGGCAATTTGACCAAGTCTCAACCACCCAGATTTGCTACAACAAAATTTCAACAACCCCCACCAGCTGGCAGCCCAAGATCGAGTCTTTGTGTGCTGTTACAGACACGTGGCCACGTGGTCCTTTATGCGGCCCAAAATCTGCTATTGCAAGAATCACTATAAATAGCAGGGTACTACACCCATGCTAGAGGTTGGCAATCAAAGGCTGGCAAATTTCTTCAAGAGCAAAGACTACATCTGATAGTCCAAGGAGTAAGGCAGAGTTGCTACACTTTCCCGAGCCTCCATCGTCACCCCCCAGAATCAAAAACTAAACAATTGTACTTAGATTGTTTCATAGGATTTCTTTCTAGGCTTTCTTTTGTACAAGCGAGTTTGCAATCAAGTTTAATTCCTTTGTAATTTTTGTTCTTGATATTTTAATGGCAAATATGATGGCGACTCTGCTGGGGACATCCTTCTCCTCTGTTGAGAAGTCGGTGATGTCACGACCTGCACCCACTGTGAGGGTACGAGAATGTAACAACGCCGAGCCTACGCCGTAGTGTCGGCGATAGAACGCTGTCCTAGGTCTCATGCATCAAACAGTATAAGGCTAAGCAGTTTATACTCCCCGAATGGGGGTGACATAGCAGAATGTAAACTCAATCACATCTAAGGTAGAGCATAATGGAAGATAGATAAAACATGAAATCCAAAAGAGATACAGCAGATAGAAGTCTAAGTGTCTAAGATACACAACCCAGAAATGCATCTCAAAGCTCAAATACAGTAATCCATAAAATAAATACAACTCAAGACAACTGAAATAAAGTAAGAAAACCCTAGCTATCTATACGACCTCTACTGTGTCTCCTCTAGGCTAGCAGGCAACCTCCAAGCTATCTGTAAAATTTATCAACAGGTTCAGTCAGGACAGGAGCGAGCACAATACATCTCAACAAATCATAGCAGGTTAGAAAATATAATCATGCAGTAAAGTAAGATACATGATCTGAAGAAATACAGTATGTAAATAGAGAGAGATGTGTAATAGAAATATCTACTATAAATAGAGAACTAACAGTGGCTAGTGATGTAGAGTACAGGATAGCACATGTGAACGGAACAGATTTGTACATGATCTACACTAAAGAGTTTCACATGATCTACACTACTATGGAATTGTTCACATGACTACTAGCACTCCCCCGTTTCCCCAATCAATACACAAGGATCTAAGCAGGTTATGTTATTATACATGATATCATATAGGGGCCCATGAAAGAGTGCACATGATATTATACATGAGGGCTCCGTGAACATGAGAGTACATGATTCACAGGAGTATACATGTATAGTGAAAGCACAGGAGTACATGATGAAAGTGAAACGCACATGACACAATGTACCCGATGCTCCAGAGGGGGATAACATCGCATGAAGAGATTCATATAGTACCAATCCGTGATAATGTCGTGACAGCATCAAGTAAAGTAATCTAAAACAGAAAAATAATTCTAAGCAGGATATAAAATGATCAGAGAATGTACTCGCCTGATAACTTGAACAACTGATAAGTATAGGGGGTCCAACTGAAGCCACAGAGTACTATTTAAAGCAACACAGGTTACAAGGTGTTCAAGTAGTAATAAATGAATCTCTACAAGCAATCTATATTATCCTAGGTTCTTTTAAGTCAAATCAACTCTAGGTCAACTCTGGTCAACAATCTAGTCAAACTAGGTCAAGTGTTGACTTATAGTTGACTTTTGGTCAACTGGTCAAACAGGGTCAATTCTAGTCTAATTATTAAAGATATAAAGTGTACTTCGTTATTGGTACGTCGAAACTTACGACACGCAAATCGAGATGAGATGATCAACGGTAAAGTTGATAATCTTATTATAGTGATCCACGTGTCCATCTTGTCAATTTTAGCGATGTGAGATCACTGGAATTGACTGAGCTCAGTTTCGTTGTACTAATCCCGAAACACGAACAATATAAGAATTAATTATTAATAAATTATAAAAAGGTTAAACTCAGAAAAATTATCAACAACATTGTCGGACGATGAAATAAACATCGCAAACGTTTCCAGAATGGTTAAATTAGCTAGGATAGCCTACCCATCGGTCCAATTTGGACACAAGGGTAAAAAGGTAATTTCGGGTTAAAACGGTATCCGTGTCCGAGCCGTTTTGCACCGAAAAACGTATAAGAAAACAAGTCTATAAAATATAACAAATTATATATCCACGAAACTAGAATGACGATACGAACCCAACGGTATCTCCAGAATTGGATTCCGTTGACCCGATCTCAATTTGGTCCGTTGACCAGAACTTAGAATTCTGATTTGCACGGAAATGCGTACCGGAGCCAATGTTCTCAAAACTCAGCAAACTACATGTCAACGAGTCCAGGATGACGATACGAACTCAACGGTATATCCGAAATTGGATTCCGATGAGCCGATCTCAAAATGACCCGTTGACCCGGATATTGGTATCCGACTTGCACCGAAATGCGTGCCAGATCCAATGTCCACTAAAATCTAGCAAATTATATGTCAACGAGTCCAGAATGACGATATGAACTCAATGGTATATCCAGAATTGGATTCCGATGAGCCGACATCAAAAAGTTCCGTTGACCCGGACTGTGGGACCCACTTTGTACCGAAAAACGTGCAAGGGCCCACGTCCTCCAAATCTAACAAATTTTATATGAAAACATGCCAGAACGACGCCACGAGTCTAATAGTGGTTTCAGAAATGAAATCTGGAGTCCCGTGTTCAAAAATAGAATTTTACAAGTTGGAAATTACGAATTCAGACGACCAATTTTGGCGTCGAATTCAGCCAATCAAACAAGCTCACAATAAAATAAAACTGGAGTGGTAGCAAAAGGATTATACCATCTTCGCACAGGAACTGGTAGAACGCCAATTGGAGCTGCAGTGTGTCACGTCCCACTTCCCATATTTGAAACGGTGACGCCATAACACATCTCCAGGCTATGCGCCGAAACCGCGATTGTCGCCTGTAATCATCAGCAAGAATAAAAATACAAGGAGTTTACATGGTATTAAATATAGTGAAGCTATTATACAGGGAACTTTTCCAACAATGCTTTTACAGGTTTATTACAAAAGTAATTTACAAGATTACTACGATAGTGCCGGTCATAACTGTAGATAGTCCGGACAATTTACTCCTCGTTGTAGTGCGGCGATACTTCGGCGGAGGCGTCTTCTTCTTCTTCACATAGTGAACAAATACTAGGTCGTTTAGAAAAGGACAAGCAAGTCCTCGGCCAAGAACGGTGAAAGTTAAACAAAAACAAGGAATATGTAGTTAAAAAAAATGAAACAGAGTATGCCAAATTGCACTGTTATATATATATATTATCTGCTTTAGTAAAACATGAATGAAATCAACGTCCTACTCCATGAATGATAAGATTTTCGAGCTTCCCTTGAGATTTTAGTAGGAATTGCTTTCCTTGAGCAATTAAGGACACTGCCTATTTATAATAGGCAGCGTTGTTTCTGGAGTAAGATTGAAATGAAATGCAGTTTTGAGAACAATGCTCCGAATAATCCTCTAAATAATTCTCGTGAACAATCTCGTTAACCTGGGATCAGGCTGTGATTTTTGAGCCTCCCTTGGGCTAAAAAGACATCTATTGATGTTACTGTCAAATAGATAAAATTGATTTCCGAGCCTCCCTTGGGCTAGTACACCCTAGTCGAAAACTAGATGTACTGATTCACGAGATTCACGAAATACTGATCAGCTTTTGTTATTTATGTTACGGGATATCTAGGGATATTCAGTTGTTCTCCCCTCCCAAATGCTTTTTAAAATTTTCGAATGTCAGAAATTAGTCTATCTCCTAAAATTCTCAAAAATTTCGACAGAGTCTCCTTTGTATTTAGGAGCCCCGAAAATTTACAAGAAACTTATATATATGATAAAAGAAAATATAGGCTCGCCGACCCCTTCGGTGGAGCAACTCTCAACACCAGAACTACGCAAGTAAGTAATTGGGCTCGCCGACCCCTTCGGTGGAGCAACCCTCAACACCGGAAACTCACAAAATAAAATAGAAGCGCAGTTTTGAAGTTTATTACCTTGGCAAGCAATTTAATGAAACTTTCTTACCATAGCAAGCAAGCAAGCCTTTTTAATTTTTGATTACGACCATTTTCTTTATCTAAAATGCTAATCAAAAACTCAAGAAATACCATTATTAGTAACACAATGATACCAAGATAAAACAATTCTCAAATGCTATCACATACTAAGTAATTGCGATATTTAAATAGGATGTAAGGTATTTATATTTACACGTACAGAACTACAAGTTATCTAAATTTAGGTTTCCAAAATTTGGTCTAAAAATTAACCTAGATTTGGTAGATTGAGTGATTCCCTCTCTTAATTCTCTATGGTTGATTTCGTTAAACTCAAATATAGATGATTTATAGTACTTATTAGATTAGTTGTGTCAACTAAAATAAATAAATTCTATCCTTGAAGATCAAAATAATTTATCTCAATTTAAAGTCCGATGCTATAGTCACCTATATATCCGGTATCGATATTTATTTACCTTAGCTATTAGTATTAAAAAAATTGTGCTCAATCTACTAGATATAAACTTTTTTTTTTGAACATAATTCAATATATGCAAAAATATTATAAAATTTACTAGTGTTCTTATATTTCACATAGCCTAAGCTTGACATTTATGATAAACCAAGAGGTGGTACTAGAAGCTACCATTTTTATGACATATAAGGTCAAAACTATTACTATACTCACTTAGAATTGTTTTCATTTAGAGAGTATATACATTCCTGGTTATCCAACACATTTTAATATATTAGTAATACTAACTATACGTATTTGTATATACATATATGTATACATGGCCAAGCATGAAATCAAATTAGGTATACATAACAAACTCTAATCAGAATAAAATCCTTATACAACTTCTTGTGTCCTTTATTTCATATCGTGTCCAAGTCATGCATACACGCATTAATTGTGTCCATAGGTGTGTTCCTAATCTTTTTGTGTCCATATCATTATTACAACCTCATAAAAATTGGATTGGCCATGAATTTCATAAATTTCAGAAAAGAAAACTAAATAATATTGATTTATGACAAGTAGGTTATCAAAATAAAAATTTCCAAGAGGAAAAAGGGGGAGGACTTGCCTTGGGAAAATAGATTTGGGTTTGGAATTGGGAAATTAGGGCTTGGTTCTTCCATTCTTCTTCATCTTCTTCTCCAATTTCTTCTTCTTCCCTTTTTTTTGAAGAAAAGGGGGTTTGGGTTTTCTATTTTTTTGAAGATGGTGGTGGTGGTGATGATGGTGGAGATGGAGATGAAGATGGTAGTGTGGGAAGTGGTGAGGGAGGATGGAGATGATGGTGTTGGAGGTGGAAGTGGTGGTGGTGATGGTCGGCGACGGGCGCACGGTGGCCGGCGGCAGCCGGCGGCGGCCACCGTAGCAGCAAGTAGCAGCGGCAGCAGCAGTGGGTAGCAGCGGCAGCAGCAGTGGATAGCAGCGGCAGCAGCAAGAATGGAGAGAGAGAGATAGATGAGAGTGAGAGAGGAAGAGATAATATAGAGAGGGAGAGAGTGTTCGAGAGAGAGCGAGAGAGGGAGAGAGAGATCGAAGAGAGTTCGAGAGAGAGAAATAAAGAGAGAGAAAGTTCGAGAGAGAGAGAGAGAGTGCGGGTGGATGTGGATGCCCCCCTCTCTTTCTCTAAATATATATATATATATATTTTTTCTTTCTTTCTTTTCTTTTTTTTGTTTTCTTAGGGTTTTAAAAATGAAAATTTCTAAAGATAAGAAAGAAAACATTATTATTATTATTATTATTATTATTATTATTATTATTATTATATCAATTGTTGTTTATATCGTAAAAAAATTTTAGAGCAAAATATTTAATTAGATGGAAATATAATAAAATATTAATACGTTAATTTTTGGAAAGCAGCTATAACACAGTGGAGGAGGTACAAGCTGACGAAGTTGACCCCGCAAAACTGTCCAAATTTAATACAATTTAAACGGTCAACTTGGTGGCCGATTTTGATTTATCAAACGATAAAATCAATGGATAAAAATTGACAGGAGTGAAGGTGGATATACCGAGATTGTGACGGAGCAAAGAAATCGTCGATCCAACAGTCGAATTTTCGGGAAAATGCGTACGAAGTTGCTGCGACGGGGCACGAATTCTGGATCTATCCCGCGCGCGTCACGACAGAACTTCGTGCGAAACGCACGAATCGCTTCGACGGCGCATCCCGGAGGACGGTGGCCGCCAAGGGAGAGTTCGCCGGGGTAGGGCGCACCCGTGGAGGGGGTCGGCCACGTCGGTGTGCGGCCGGCGGCGGCGCTGCAACGCCCGTGCACGCGCGACGAAGGGGGCGCGCGGCTGCTGCTGTGCTGTGCAGCGCACTGGCTGCTGCTGCTGGCCGTGCGGTGGTGCGGCAGCGGGCGAGCGGCGCAGCGCGGCGGGTGGTGTGGCGGCGGCCGGTGTTGGCTAAGGATGGTAGTGGTGGCGGTTGTTCAATGGAAAGGAGGAGGAAATGAAGGAGTCGATAGCGGTGGTAATGTGTGAAGAAGGAGGAGGAGATGGGCTCGGTGGTGGCCGACTCGGCCGGGGAGGTGGCCGGCGGCGCCTGACAGGGAGGAGGGGGAGGTCGGGTTATGTAGGTGGTGGTGGTGTTAAATGTTGTTGTTGGTGTAAATAAAAAGAGTGGGAGAGAGAGAGAAGATGTACTAAATAATTAAATAGAGAGAAAGATAGAGAGAAAATATTCTCTCATAGATTTTAGGGCCGGCTATGGCTAGGGGGAATTTGTGAGAGTGTGGAAAAATGTAGGGTGAGGATTTAATATAGGGAATCAATGGCTAGAATTAATTATAGGAATTTGGGTCATTCCTATAGGGATTAAAGTCAATAGAATTTCTATTAAATATTAAAAAAAGGTAACAAGAGTACTTGATATTTTCCAAGGGTAATGAGGCTGAGGGTGATGGTGATGGAGACTAACACGAAGCTGGCTGGACTTGGTGGAGCCGGATTGGGTCTAAATCCGACATGGCAAAATAATCGAAGAAAAATAGGTGTTGATGATCATGAGTGAATAAGTAGCACATGTGGATTCCAATAAATGGGACACAAGTGTCATGCGGGTAGTAGGCTCAATGTGGGCTATGTCCATATTTGGGGCTGACAGGTCTTGGTCGACAGGGTACCCACAAATTAAGTTGGAAAATGAATGTGACACCGTGGGGTAAAATAAAATCGTTTCACGTGTCAGGAAAGTTGTACGAAGCAAATAGAGCACAAAATGGTGTGTCTGAGTGGGACACGAAGGTCAAGGGTGAAGAGTGTCTCGAGTAGATCATGCATGATGAGTTGGTTTCAAGAAAATAACTGGTCTTGTGCTCTCAAATTAAAAGTCACGGTAACGTGCTAAAAATGATCAAGGAAAAGAGTGGGAAAATAATTAATAATCAAATGGTCTAAATCGACCGGAAGTTGTGCGAAGCAAAAAGAGTACAAGGGAACAAGTTTGAGTGGGACACTATATACCATCATGAAGGCAATCCTGTCCACTACAAAACTCGTGAAGAAGGTTTCCAGAGTTGAACATCCTTGACACTCCAAATATCAAAGGCACGAAAAAGTACATTTACAGATAAATAAACAGAATAAATTATTTATTAAAACTAAACAATCAGAAAAAAAAATGAATAAAAATAAAATAAAAAAATCAACCCGAAATTCAGGGTGCTCACATCCTACCTATCTTATAAAAATTTCGTCCTCGAAATTAAAATTGTTCATTCTCCTTCTAGGTCAAACCCCCACAATCAAGTCCCAGAACTTAAATAAAACATATGATAAAAAAAAGGACGACATACAGGGTCATGGCATACGGTGGTAGCGAAAGTCTCATCTAGGTATACTAGTCATGCTAAACCAAAACGGTCACAGGGTATCAAAACACACAAGCAGTCTAGGGTGTTAAACCAAAAAAGACACAGAATAACAAATCATCAAAACTGTAAGACAGCCTACCATCCTATGTGAAAACTGGTACTTATCATAAAAATAAAGAAAGGTAACTACCAATTATCTATAAAGGTTTCAGAAAAATCAAAATCAAAAGTTAAAGAATGAACGTCACTTGCATGGAAATCCAATCACAATATGTATATATATAGAGAGAGTATTAGAGAGGAAAAAGCTAGCATTATGTAAAGGTCATGTGGTTCGTGTGTGTATGGGTGTATGTGGACATGTTCATATGGTTAGATAGTAGGCATGTGTGTATGTGAAATATACATGAAAGTATAGGAGGATTTGGGTTTCGAAATAATAGCTACCCAGTTACACTACTCATGGCATATTGGTTAAACAATCTATAATACACAACCTATTTACTCATAACATGCATGGCTAACCATATACATATATAAAGAGGTAGAGACTTAGTTATGTATCTATATACATTATAACATGTATGCCTAAACTCTATATATATATCTATATAGGTATATGAACACAACATAGAGAGAAAAGGTTATGTTTACATGGCAGCGTATACTAAGTTAGAGTGTGTGTGTCCTTGTACAGGATTATAGCTTTAGTATTGAAAGGTTAAACCTAGTTTCAGTTCAGTATTTACATACAAAATCTGAAAATAAGCTAACATTTAAACCAGTACAATATTAACATAATGCAGTTTCAAATTTTAGGGGTTTGAAACATCACAACTAACTCAATGCTTCCAATACATCCTAACATGATAGAGAAGAAACCCTAACATACTACCCATACATTTAGCTATGCATACAGTTCAATATTACATATTAAATCTGAAATTGAACTAAGCATTGGAAATCAATGTGAAAATGTTAACATGTATTCAGTTTTAGGATTTGGAGAAATTCAACATCAATTTACCCAATGTTTATCACAACCTAACATGTAAGAATATGAAACCTAAATTTATATCCCTACATACCACAATGTATATAGCTCAAAGTATTATATTTATAATTTTTTAAAAAAGAATAAAATAGCAAATTAAACTAAACATTTGGAATCCAGTATTAAGGGTTAATATGCACGCAGTCTTAGATTTGACAATTTTAAACACAAAACTCAACTAAAATTTTTTGAATTGAAACCCTACGTATAACATACATGTGCAGTGATGTAAACATAACTAATAACATGAAATCTATATTTGAATTACGAATTTAAACTGGAAAAGCAGAAAACCAGAAATATTGGGATTTTGACAATTTAAACATCAACAACATATTAATATGTATTTAGATAGGTGGGAAATCAAGTGTAGCATGCATACGTGTCAGGCAAAGAGTCTGTGTCCACTATATATATTCTTATGTCCCAATATAAAAATCAAATTCTATATCAAGACCAACATTTAGATTCCTACCAAGATTACAAAGTAGGTGATTAGTGAAATCAAGACAGTTTTATTATTATTATTATTATTTAATACAATAATAATAGCAAGAAGAAATAACAATAAAATCTACCATGCTTATCTGTTTAAAGGAAGAACCATTTTGAAACCATAGCTATAATATCAAATCCAAGATAAGGTCTAGCAAAATCGTCGATTCATTGTATTAAGAAGAAATTCATAGTAAGAAGTTGCACAAGGTTCATAAAAATAGCTAAAGCTACTCCTAAGTTAAATAATGAGAAGCAAAACAAAATAAATAATAATTTTTTTTGAATGACTGAAACAAAAGTAGAGAAAACATGTTCGAAAATATTTAAGGTACAATCTGATAATCATATGCGTCTATCCACAATCATGGTACTCTAAATCCCTGTCATACTAGTAAGCAAGGCTATGATAATCATAGAGTCCTCGACTAAGGCACATACCTCTAGAATCATGGTATTTAACATTTTCGCGATGCCGCTAGCTTGGCTGCGAAAACCTTAAATTCCCATACCCGAGAAATATATCCAAAATCAGACTATATGTCATCACCGTGCTGGCTAATGTGACTATAGAAGACTAGATTCCATAACTTAGATGACTTAGCCCATATAATTTCATCTTGACAAAATTTAAATTAAATCAACAATGAATACCCAAAATCAAATAAAATTTATCAACGAACATCAAGATTCAAAAATGAACAAAAATCTTTCAAGTCATATAAATACAAACTCAGATGCAACAGCTAACATCAAGATTCAAAACTCAACAATCATCATCAAGTCAATAAATACAAACTCAAATTCAACAATAATCCATCAAAATTAAATTCAACAACATAAAGTAAAGATAAATCAATTCAAGGGAAAAAAGAGTTTTCAAATTAAAGTTAAAATAAGATTATCAAGGGTCGTCCCAGGAATCTCTCAAGGGATCCTAACTGTGATTAAGTACCTTTAAAAATATATCCTAATCCTACTGCAAGCTGTAGTGGTACTCTAGTTCGAATACCACTACACAAACTCGACCTGCATGGGCCACCACTAAAAACGTGTCACGACCCGCACCCACTGTGAGCGTACAAGAACGTAACAACGCCCAGCCTACGCCGCAGTGTCGGCGGTAGAACGCTGTCCTAGGTCTCATGCATCTAACAGTATAAGGCTAAGCAGTTTATACTTCCCGAATGGGGGTGACATAGCAGAATGTAAACTCAATCACATCTAAGGTAGAGCATAATGGAAGATAGATAAAACATGAAATCCAAAAGAGATACAGCAGATAGAAGTCTAAGTGTCTAAGATACACAACCCAAAAATGCATCTCAAAGCTCAAATACAGTAATCCATAAAATAAATACAACTCAAGACAACTGAAATAAAGTAAGAAAACCCTAGCTATCTATACGACCTCTACTGTGTCTCCTCTAGGCTAGCAGGCAACCTCCAAGTTATCTGTAAAATTTATCAACAGGTCCAGTCAGGACAGGAGCGAGCACAATACATCTCAACAAATCATAGCAGGTTAGAAAATATAATCATGCAGTAAAGTAAGATACATGATCTGAAGAAATACATTATGTAAACAGAGAGAGAACTGTAATAGAAATATCTACTATAAATAGAGAACTAACAGTGGCTAGTGATATAGAGCACAGGATAGCACATGTGAACGGAACAGATTTGTACATGATCTACACTAAAGAGTTTCACATGATTTACACTACTATGGAATTGTTCACATGACTACTAGCACTCCCCCGTTTCTCCAATCAATACACAAGGATCTAAGAAGGTTATGTTATTATACATGATATCACATGGGGGCCCATGAAAGGGTGCACATGATATTATACATGAGGGCTCCGTGAACATGAGAGTACACGATTCACAGGAGTATACATGTATAGTGAAAGCACAGGAGTACATGATGAAAGTGAAACGCACATGACACAATGTATCCGATGCTCCCGAGGGGGATAACATCGCATGAAGAGATCCATATAGTACCAATCCGTGATAATGTCGTGACAGCATCAAGTAAAGTAATCTAAAACAGGAAAATAATTCTAAGCAGGATATGAAATGATCAGAGAATGTACTCGCCTGATAACCGGAACAACTGATAAGTATAGGGGGTCCAACTGAAGCCACAGAGTCCTATTTAAAGCAATACAGGTTACAAGGTGTTCAAGTAGTAATAAATGAATCTCTACAAGCAATCTATATTATCCTAGGTTCTTCTAAGTCAAATCAACTCTAGGTCAACTCCGGTCAACAATCTAGTCAAACTAGGTCAAGTATTGACTTATAGTTGACTTTTGGTCAACTGGTCAAACAGGGTCAATTCTAGTCTAATTATTAATGATATAAAGTGTACTTCGTTATTGGTACGTCGAAACTTACGACACGCAAATCGAGATAAGATGATCAACGGTAAAGTTGATAATATTATTATAGTGATCCACGTGTCCATCTTGTCAATTTCAGCGATGTGAGATCACTGGAATTGACTGAGCTCAGTTTTGTTGTACTAATCCCGAAACACGAATATTATAAGAATTAATTATTAATAAATTATAAAAAGGTTAAACTCAGAGAAATTATCAACAACATTGTCGGACGATGAAATAAATATTGCCAACGTGTCCAGAATAGTCAAATTAGCTAGGATAGCCTACCCATCGGTCCTATTTGGACACAAGGGCAAAAAGGTAATTTTGGGTCAAAACGGTATCCGTGTCGGAGCCGTTTTGCACCAAAAAACGTGCAAGAAAATAAGTCCATAAAATATAGCAAATTATATGTCCACGAAACCAGAATGACGATACGAATCCAACGGTATCTCCAGAATTGGATTCCGTTGACCCGATCTCAATTTGGTCCGTTGACCAGAACTTAGAATTTCGATTTGCACGAAAATGCGTGCCGGAGCCAATGTTCTCAAAACTTAGCAAACTACATGTCAACGAGTCCAGGATGACGATACGAACTCAACGATATATCCGGAATTGGATTCCGATGAGCCGATCTCAAAAAGACCCGTTGACCCGGATATTAGTATCCAACTTGCAACGAAATGCGTGCCAGATCCAATGTCCACCAAAACCTAGAAAATTATATGTCAACGAGTCCAGAATGACGATACGTACTCAACGGTATATCCAGAATTGGATTCCGATGAGCCGGCGTCAAAAAGTCCCATTGACCCGTACTGTGGGACCCACTTTGCACCGAAAAACGTACAAGGGCCCACGTCCTCTAAATCTAACAAATTTTATATGAAAACATGCCAGAACGACGCCACGAGTCTAATGGTGGTGTCAGAAATGAAATCTGGAGTCCAGTGTTCAAAAATAAAATTTTACAAGTTGGAAATTACGAATTCGGACGACCAACTTTGGTGTCGAATTCAGCCAATCAAACAAGCTCACAATGAAACAAAACTGGAGGGGTAGCAAGAGGGATATACCAGCTTCGCACAGGAACTGGTAGCACACCAAATGGAGTTGCAGTGGAGGAGGTACAAGCTGACGAAGTTGACCCCGCGAAACTGTCTAAATTTAATACAATTTAAACGGTCAACTTGATGGCCAGTTTTGATGTATCAAACGATAAAATCAACGGATGAAAATTGACAGGAGTGAAGGTGGATATACCGAGATTGTGACGGAACAAAGAAACCGCCGATCCAACGGTCGAATTTCTAAAAAAACGTGTACGAAGTTGCTGCGACGGGGCACGAATTCTGGATCGATCCCGCGCGCGTCACGACGGAACTTCGTACGAAACACACGAATCGCCTCGACGGCGCATCCTGGAGGACGGTGGCCGCCATGGGAGAGTTCGCCGGGGTGGGGCGCACCCGTGGAGGGGGTCGACAACGACGGTGTACGGCCGGCGGCGGTGCTGCAACGCCCGTGCGCGCACGACGAAGGGGGCGCACGGCTGCTGCTGTGCTGTGCAGCGCGCTGGCTGCTGCTGCTGGCCGTGCGGTGGTACGGCAGCGGCAAGCGATGTAGCACGGAGGGTAGTGTTGCGGCGGCCGGTGTTGGCTAAGGATGGTGGTGGTGGCGGTTGTTCAATGGGAAGGAGGAGGAAATGAAGGAGTCGATGGCGGTGGTGATGTGTGAAGAAGGAGGAGGAGATGGGCTCGGTGGTGGCCGACTCGGCCGGGGAGGTGGCCGGCGGCACCTGACAGGGAGGAGGGGGAGGTTGGGTTATGTAGGTGGTGGTGGTGTTAAATGTTGCTGTTGGTGTAAATAAAAAGAGTGGAAGAGAGAGAGAAGATGTACTAAATAATTAAAGAGAGAGAAAGAGAGAGAGAGAAAATATTCTCTCATAGATTTTAGGGTCGGCTATGGCTGGGGGGGGGAATTTGTGAGAGTATGGAAAAATGTAGGGTGAGGATTTAATATAGGGAATCAATGGCTAGAATTAATTATAGGAATTTGGGTCATTCCTATAGGGATTAAAGTCAATAGAATTTCTATTAAATATTAAAAAAATAGGTAACAAGACTACTTGATATTTTCTAAGGGTAATGAGGTTGAGGGTGATGGTGATGGAGAGTAACACGAAGCTGACTGGACTTGGTGGAGCCGGATTGGGTCTAAATCTGACATGGCGAAATATCGAATAAAAATAGGTGTTGATGATCATGAGTGAATAAGTAGCACATGGGGATTCCAATAAATGGGATACAAGTGTCATACGGCTAGTAGGCTCAATGTGGGCCATGTCCATATTTGGGGCTGACAGGTTTTGGTTGACAGGGTACCCGCAAATTAGGTTGGAAAATGAATGTGACACCTTGGGGTGAAATAATTTTAGGTCACGTGTCAAGAAAGTTGTGAAGCAAATAGAGCACAAAATAGTGTCTGAGTGGGACACGAAGGTCAAAGGTAAAGAGTGTCTCGAGTAGATCATGCATGATGAGTTGGTTTCAAGAAAATAACTGGTCTTGTGCTCTCAAATTAAAAGTCACGGTAACGTGCTAAAAATGATCAAGGAAAAGAGTGGAAAAATAAATAATAATCAAATTGTCTAAATCGACCCGAAGTTGTGCGAAGCAAAAAGAAGGGAACAAGTTTGAGTGGGACACTATATACCATCATGAAGGCAATCCTGTCCACTACAAAACTCGTAAAGAAGGTTTCCAGAGTTGAACATCCCTGACACTCCAAATATCAAAGGCACGAAAAAGCACGTTTACAGATAAATAAACAGAATAAATTATTTATTAAAACTAAACAATCAGAAAAAAATAATAATAAAAAAAATAAACCCGAAATTCAGGATGCTCATAGGTGACGCAATCCGACGTGTCCAAGCTCGGCTCTATGCAGCAAATGCTTGTGGTTTGTTTTGACCAACAAGCATTCGAAGAAATGCTCTCTGAAGGGAGCGCCAGTCCGTCACAGAAGCGAGCCAACCCGAAGAGAACCCGCAGGACGTCGAAGTGCAAAACTGTTGCCCCTCGCCAGGTTCTCGAAGAAGCTCCTTCTGCGGCCCAAGATGGTGATCAAAGCTCTCTTGCGGCCTTGCTTCCAACCGTAGAAAACTCCACTGTCCCCAAATCCAGCAAAGGAAAATACTGCGATGCTGAGCTTTTGAGGGCACAAGGGAAATCCATGCTGATGAAGAAGAGGTCGCATTAGAGAAATGGGCAGTCTGCCTATCCGACAGCCAACTCTGGCCGCAGGCAGATGGCCCATACGGCAGCCAACTCTGGCTACAGACAGATGGCCCATGCGGCAGCCAATCCTGGCCGCAGACAGGCTGCCTCATGCGGCCCTGTCAGAAGCTCTGTATTCGACCGTCTCTCATACGGGCCTGACCCCATACGACCCATTGAGAATGTAGAATATTCTAATCTAGACTCTTCTTACTATGCGCCTTCGGGTGTAAAGTCGAAGAAGTCTAGGGCAGTACGGGCCCAACAAGCCCAGTCAACTGTCCAAGCTGTTGACCGTCAGCGGGCACCATTAACTGTTATACGAGCTTCTGATAGAAAGTTGTACAGAACCACCCGCATCCAGTCCTCCAGGGCTAATGGACAGGGTGGGTCTCAAAAGTCTCCCTCCAACGATCGAGAGCAAGTGCTTTTACTAGCCTCGGATCAGGGAGCAAATATGTTACCTACGTACCCGTGTACTCGGGATACCCGAGTCCACAAATTAGATGCAAAGGTAGATCAGTTTGCTATTGACTTGCGAGAGGTGATTACTCATAAATGCAAGAAAAGAGAAGCAATATTGGCATATGATGAGCCCTTTTCGGGACACCATTGCACCCAAGTCATCATCAACTGCTGCTGCGACAAGTCGACAGTACCTGAAGATCGACAATCTATTTTCCAACGACTGCACCAGCCAACACCTATCCGACAACAACTTGAGAAACAGGTGCAAATTTTGGAAGAGAAAATTTTTTTCTTTCGCCTCCTGTAATTCAACTCGAAAGATTCCTCCCGACAAGGAAGGAAAAAAGACAGGCTCTTCCAGCCCGACAATCTCAGCCAACACTGCAAGGAAGCTCTCATCTGAAGGATTGTCGCCGACAACCAAAGGGGGTGTCTACCTAGGTACCCGATATAGAAAGAAGCTTCCAAAACTCGGGGGTGCATCCTCGACCTCCCTGGGGGTAGATGAAGCTGGGGGTAGCAATCCCCTCGATGTATGCGACAATCCGGTATTACAGGAGGATACACAGGGAGTAACGATCTACTAGAATTATGCAACAGACTTGGACGACCCTGCGGGTAACCGCCTTCGCCAAGACGATGCAGCTTCCTGCACAGGAGGTGGCACCCCTTTCGAATTCGAGGAGAAAGACATTTCGATATTTCTCGACGATTTCTCTGTACGAGGGTATGACACGGAGAGCACCTCTTCTACGGTCCCGTCCACGTCTACCCACGTACGGACAGTCTTTATGGCCGGTGATGGTCATGAAGGACCTACTGATCGACAACATCTAGAAGTACTTGAAGCCATGCTCCTATCCTTGGGCAAGTCAGTAGACGAAATCAAAGCTGTCTTGCCAACTCAACTAGCAAGGACGCCCGGACAAACAAGCTTGGGACCCGCAGTCAACGTGGATTCCAATACGACCGCTCCTTCTTTGGGTGACAATCTGTAACTCCTCTTCCCAATTTTTTTTATTTTTATTATATTTTATGGCGTTAAGGTAAACTTCGTCGATACCTCGTAAATAATATTTTATGATTGTTTCTTTTATTTTCAAAACTAGTTTTAAAATTTAATATTATGGGAATTGCTATTTTTCGTTTATTTAGAATGGGAAATATTTTACGTTTGAGAAAGTAACTATATATTTTGAAGGGCAAAAATATCTACCAGTTTATTTTACTAACTGGACTTTTATAAATATTTGATCTAATATTAACTTTTATTTTATTTTGGTTTGAAAATATATTTTAAATATACCTTCGATTAACTTGTTAGTGTCGAGCTTTAGACTATTTTTGACGATATTAATTATTACTTTAAATGGGATTATTATGATCACAGTTGTATTAAGATCATATTAGCGGATTTTTAGAATTCATTAGATTCAAATTAATATATTTCGATTATACTAAAACTAATTTTAATTATTTATTTGATTTTAAAGAGTTAGATTTGATTAATTGAATATTTTGTGTTGATTTAAACTTTGATAAAATTTATCCTGAAAGATCCTAATACTAATACTAATCAGTATAGGAATATCCGATTTCCTTGTGCTAGCCGAATACCCCTGCGTTCACATCCGGATCAATTTAAAATTGATCTCTTCTGATCCTCCTGCGATTATCACTAATCCAAATCCATGTATATAGAGGCCACAACACAGAAGACCACCAGCATCCCCTCCCATCATCTCCGCCAATTTCCCAGAAGCAACACCTCTACCATTCTCACCGTCGAACACCTCCATCACCATCACCACTTCTGTTACGCAAAGTCTCTCATCCACCACGACACAGCCAATACACATATAATGGTGCCGATGTGTCCGTGTCCATCCCTACAATCATCGTGTCCAGCCTCGGGTCCGAACCCGGGCGTTTCCGTGTCTACATCTATTCCTTTCATACCGTTCTTTACACCAAAGGGAATCATGTGTCCAACCTTCGGACATGGTGTAGATACAAAAAGAAGATTTAAACAAAAATCCTGACCCTAACCTACAGCCGTAGTCCGCTCCGTCTCGCCGCCATAGCCGGAGGTGGGTATCTGGGAACCGTCGGCTCCGGGCGCCCTGCGTACGGAGCAGTTCCTCCGCTGCGAGCCGCGAGTGCCGACGCACTTGGCCGTCTCCGCTCCGGTAGTCCGCGGCTGAGCCGTTGATCTAGTGCCGCCCCGTGCGCGACCGTCGCTGCACGTCGGCCATCGTGAACAGGATCCGGCGCGCCCTTCGCCAGTTCCGCCGACGTCCACCGCTGGCCGGACGTCTCCTGCCGATCAGCCACCTCCATCCGCCGTGGATCTGGGCCGCACGACCCACCGCTGCCTCCCTTTCGACTGACGGAGCCTTCCGGAATGCCACCTCCCTGTCGCAGGCCACTTCTGCACGCTCCGTCGACCCCGCTCGTCGATCACCAGACCCGGGCGAAGTCACGGACGCCCTTCCCGGCGAACTTGGGTGGCGCTCCGCCGCAAAACCCTAACAAACATCGCCGCCACGCCGATCTTCCTTCCGGTGGCGCCAACCGCTGAGCTCGTCCCGTGCCGCTGGCCTCAACGCCGCCGCCGCCGGGCTCTCCTCTTCCAGTACAGAGCCGACCTCTCTCTCTTGAGCACTGCCGCCGTGCCATGGATCTCATCGCCGTCCGCTGCCGGCGATCGACAACTCTTCCACGCACGCGTCTCCTTCCTCGCAGTGTCGCGGCCGCGAGCTTCTCCAGCCCGCCGACGAGGGAGCTCCGCCGCCACTAGGTAATCTTGTCTTTCCCCTTTCTCTCACTCTCATAGTTCTCTCTCTCTCTTTCCACTCCGTAGATATTTAAGTAGATTATGTTCTTTACTAAATATTTTATTACTATTTTGTAAACCAAAAGAATTGAAACCGATGCAAAAGTTTACATCAGTTGATTCAAATGTGACCATCAATAATGAGGTTCCTAAAAGGAATAGGGAGTACAGCAACATATATTAGTAATGAATGAATACTGTAGATATATTAGTTGTTATTATCAGGGGTTTTATCTAACATTGGTATTGCATATGTTCTGATAAAATATATACACATAACTGATATTTCAAAATAATTCTTATAATAAAAATATAGTTTGGGTTGGGACTGGGCTTAAGCCTGAGCCCATGTCAATATATGTTATTTCATTTTATTTAGCTAGAGCTTAATGAATAATAGTAGGTTTGGGTTTTCTCTAAAAATTATTATATTATATAATCATAACGTTGGGCTCGTAGTTGCAAAAAGGATTACTATATTTAGTTGCATTTTTTTAATTACAAATTTGCAATTTGGGCTCTAGTATCTAACAAGGGCTTCCCTAATGGGTTCTCAATATTAAGGTTTATGGGTTTCTGGGCTTGTTTATATATAAGTAATTAGTGGACCTTATATATAAATGTGCATTCTAAAATGTGTTTTAAAAATATATATATAATTCCTGATGCAATATATTATTAAAGGATTACCTGCTTAACTATAATATAATTTCCAATATATATTAGTTTTCTCCAATATAATTCTAAGTAGTTTATAAATATTATTAATTGTTTATACGATATGCCTAAAACATATTATTGTATTTTAGGATATGATTTTTGACTTAAAAGTACTATCATAGCATTCTAGTTATTTCCTAATACAGTTTGACTCAAAAGCTATATTTGACAAATTAAGGATTTTAGCATAATATTCAAGTATTTAGTAAAAATTAGTTTTCATAAATTATATATGATTTCTAACTAGTTTATAAATATTTTCTAAATAAATACGGTTCTTTCTAATTAGATTTTCTTCTTCTAGATTAGATTGTCCGTAATCGCGGTTAGTCATATGCTCTTATTACTTGTGATTCTGACTACTCCATATCTACCCTAGGCTAACTGGACTATTGTGAACACAACGGCATTACCAGTTTCACCAGCTAAGGACCTCAGGCAAGTGCACTTTCTGATTGCTTTTCGATTCATAGTAGTCTTTTCATTTCATGTTTATACATATATCTTGCTGCTTGTTGACACGCTCGTCACACGGAATAGTCGAAAGGGGAAATATCTTAGTAGGCATGTGGACTACCCAGAAATATCCCATTATGTCTAATCTTGAATGCTAGCCGCTGCGCACGATACGTGCAGTGTGCCTTATTTACCCCCTAGCCGTCCACATGTTGAAACGGATATTTCACACCACCTAGATAGATGTCTTTTATTAGTTTTTTCCTTGTGTATTTCTCTATCGTGCTATGTCATCAGTTTTCTTACAGCTTTCATATTCCATATGCTATTTTCGTGTCTTGTTAATTCTATTGTGTTTTGTATTGCCGTCGGTTTGTGTACTTGTTCCAATCCTGACTGGATAACCAACATTTTTTCAGGTTTAGCCGCGATCACTCTTAGCACTGGAAGAACTTGGGTATGCTGAAGACAACCTAGAAATAGATAGCCATTGTATCATTTCATTAATTGTAAAAATTTGTATTTTTCTTTAATTATAAATGTTGTAACTGTTGTAATAATTTAGAAATGTGAATGAGCAGTAAATGTTGTATTTCTTGAGCATTTATTTCTTGCGGGCTTGACAGCGTTCTACCGCCGACTCTGCGGCGTAGGCTGGCTTGGACACGTCTCGTATCCGAAAAGCGGGTGCAGGTCGTGACAAGTTTTTGTGGTGGCCCATGCAGGTCAGTTTTCGCAAAATATTGCGAACTCGTGATGGTACGTTAGTCGTACTATTGCGAGCCTGCGACCAAGAAATGCTCATTCACAAACTAGGATTAAAATGATTTAAGAGAATGACTAGGACTAGGAGTCCCTTGTTCAAAGTGACCGATTGGGTAGTTAAGGTTGTTAGATAGGTCATGCTATTTTAGAATTATTGAATTCAGATGACTTGCCAAACCTCTATAGAAACACTATTACTTTTGATATGACAAGGTGATTCAATGTAGATATACTATTCGCTTGCTATGTTAGGCTTACCTAGAATGAAGGCTTTGACCTTGATGAACTGTTAAAATTTTTGCTTTATTAGATATAAGTCTTATATCATAAGTTAGAATTGTCTAATTCAAATTCTTTTGCTGTAAGGAGTTAGTTTATAATTTCTGATTCTGCTATTTGTGTATAAATCTCGAGTTAGATTTTGATTCTCACAAAACTCGAACTACTTGTACCTCCTTTCCAAAAATCTCGCGTACTTGTATTTTGACTATCTTGACCAATACTGCTATTACAGCCTAGTTTTGCAAGCTTACTCTTTTGTCGAGCTTGACTCAATACATATATTTATTGGGGACGCCCGCTAACATATTGTCTAAACAGAATCATTGTATTACGGTCTGATCAACCACGATGCATTTGGTTCGCTCTTTATTTAATTACCCTACATGGACTGAGATATAGAGATATCCAGGATCTCATCCGCAATTGTTTCGATAATTCCCTTGAATTATACCTTCGTTTTTGAATCGCAAAATTGTATTCAGTGACATCTCTCTTGAACTCTTTATTATTTTTGTCTTTCACCGATTGGAAAGACGAAAGCTCGTAAATGATAGATAGATACCTAGTATCCCCATGGCTATGATAGTTGTATATGCAAGTGTAGCTACCATCGGCCAGCCCTGTGACAGGAACCTTGCCACCATATCCTAGCCTCTAAGGTGGGTAGAAGTCCTCGGAGTTTCGGAGTTACAAAGATGACAAGAAGGGGAATACAACTATTTTGAGAAATTAAATTTGAGAAGATTAAGGTGATAGTAGACTTTGAATTTTTCGGGATAGTCATGAATTAGAATTTCGAGGACGAAATTATTTTTAAGGTGGGTAGACTTGTAACTCCTCTTTCCAATTTTTTTTTTATTTTATTTTATGGCGTTAAGGGAAACTTCGTCGATACCTCGTAAATAATATTTTATGATTGTTTCTTTTATTTTCAAAACTAGTTTTAAAATTTAATATTATGGGAACTGCTATTTTTCGTTTATTTAGGATGGGAAATATTTTACATTTGAGAAAGTAACTATATATTTTGAAGGGCAAAAATATCTACCAGTTTATTTTACTAATTGGACTTTTATAAATATTTGATCTAATATTAACTTTTATTTTCTTTTGGTTTGAAAATATATTTTAAATATACCTTCGATTAACTTGTTAGTGTCGAGCTTTAGACTATTTTTGACGATATTAATTATTACTTTAAATGGGATTATTATGATCACAGTTGTATTAAGATCATATTAGGGGATTTTTAGAATTCATTAGATTCAAATTAATATATTTCGATTATACTAAAACTAATTTTAATTATTTATTTGATTTTAAAGAGTTAGATTTGATTAATTGAATATTTTGTGTTGATTTAAACTTTGATAAAATTTATCCTGAAAGATCCTAATACTAATACTAATCAGTATAGGAATATCCGATTTCCTTGTGCTAGCTGAATACCCCTGCGTTCACATCCGAATCAATTTAAAATTGATCTCTTCTGATCCTCCTGCGATTATCACTAATCTAAATCCATGTATATAGAGGCTACAACACAGAAGACCACCAGCATCCCCTCCCATCATCTCCGCTAATTTCCCAGAAGCAACACCTCCACCATTCTCACCGTCGAACACCTCCATCACCATCACCACTTCTGTTACGCAAAGTCTCTCATCCACCATGACACAACCAATACACATATAATGGTGCCGATGTGTCCGTGTCCATTTCTATAATCATCGTATCCAGCCTCGGGTCTGAACCCGAGCGTTTCCGTGTCTACATCTATTCCTTTCATACCGTTCTTTACACCAAAGGAAATCATGTGTCCAACCTTCGGACACGGTGTAGATACAAAGAGAAGATTTAAACAAAAATCCTGACCCTAACCTACAGCCGTAGTCCGCTCCGTCTCGCCGCCATGGCCGGAGGTGGGTCTCTGGGAACCGTCGGCTCCGGGCGCCCTGCGTACGGAGCAGTTCCTCCGCTGCGAGCTGCGAGCGCCGACGCACTTGGCCGTCTCCGCTCCGGTAGTCCGCGGCTGAGCCGTTGATCTAGTGCCGCCCCGTGCGCGACCGTCGCTGTACGCCGGCCGTCGTGAACAGGATCTGGCGCGCCCTTCGCCAGTTTCGCCGACGTCCATCGCTGGCCGGACGTCTTCTGCCGATCAGCCACCTCCATCCGCCGTGGATCTGGGCCGCGCGACCCACCGCTGCCTCCCTTTCGACCGGCGGAGCCTTCCGGAACGCCACCTCCCTGTCGCAGGCCACTTCCGCACGCTCCACCGATCCCGCTCGTTGATCACCAGACCCGGGCGAAACCACGGACGCCCTTCCCGGCGAACCCGGGTGGCGCTCCGCCGCGAAACCCTTACAAACATCGCCGCCACGCCAATCTTCCTTCCGGTGGCGCCAACCGCTGAGCTCGTCCCGTGCCGCTGGCCTCAACGCCGCCGCCACCGGGCTCTCCTCTTCCAGTGCAGAGCCGACGTCTCTCTCTTGAGCACTGCCGCCGTGCCATGGATCTCGTCGCCGTCCGCTGCCGGCGATCGACAACTCTTCCACGCGCGCGTCTCCTTCCTCGCAGCGTCGCGGCCGCGAGCTTCTCCAGCCCGCCGACGAGGGAGCTCCGCCGCCACTAGGTAATCTTGTCTTTCCCCTTTCTCTCACTCTTATAGTTCTCTCTCTCTCTTTCCACTCTGTAGATATTTAAGTAGATTATGTTCTTTACTAAATATTTTATTACTATTTTGTAAACCAAAAGAACTGAAACCGATGCAAAAGTTTACATCAGTTGATTCAAATGTGACCATCATTAATGAGGTTCCTAAAAGGAATAGGGAGTGCAACAACATATATTAGTAATGAATGAATACTGTAGATATATTAGTTGTTATTATCAGGGGTTTTATCTAACATTGGTATTGCATATGTTCTGATAAAATATATACACATAACTGATATTTCAAAATAATTCTTATAATAAAAATATAGTTTGGGTTGGGACTGGGCTTAAGCCTGAGCCCATGTCAATATATGTTATTTCATTTTATTTAGCTAGAGCTTAATGAATAATAGTAGGTTAGGGTTTTCTCTAAAAATTATTAATTATATAATCATAATGTTGGGCTCGTAGTTGCAAAAAGGATTACTATATTTAGTTGCATTTTTTTAATTACAAATTTGCAATTTGGGCTCTAGTATCTAACAAGGGCTTCCCTAATGGTTCTCAATATTAAGGTTTATGGGTTTCTGGGCTTGTTTATATATAAGTAATTAGTGGACCTTATATATAAATGTGCGTTCTAAAATGTGTTTTAAAAATATATATATAATTCCTGATGCAATATATTATTAAAGGATTACCTGCTTAACTATAATATAATTTCCAATATATATTAGTTTTCTCCAATATAATTCTAAGTAGTTTATAAATATTGTTAATTGTTTATATGATATGCCTAAAACATATTATTGTATTTTAGGATATGATTTTTGACTTAAAAGTACTATCATAGCATTCTAGTTATTTCCTAATACAGTTTGACTCAAAAGCTATATTTGACAAATTAAGGATTTTAGCTTAATATTCAAGTATTTAGTAAAAATTAGTTTTCATAAATTATATATGATTTCTAACTAGTTTATAAATATTTTCTAAATAAATACGGTTCTTTCTAATTAGATTTTCTTCTTCTAGATTAGATTGTCCGTAATCGCGGTTAGTCATATGCTCTTATTACTTGTGATTCTGACTACTCCATATCGACCCTAGGCTAACTGGACTATTGTGAACACAACGGCATTACCAGTTTCACCGCTAAGGAACTCAGGCAAGTGCACTTTCTGATTGCTTTTCGATTCATAGTAGTCTTTTCATTTCATGTTTATACATATATCTTGCTGCTTGTTGACACGCTCGTCACACGGAATAGTCGGGAGGGGAAATGTCTTAGTAGGCATGTGGACTACCCAGAAATATCCTATTATGTCTAATCTTGAATGCTAGCCGCTGCGTACGACACGTGCAGTGTGCCTTATTACCCCCTAGCCGTCCACATGTTGAAACGGATATTTCACACCACCTAGATAGATGTCTTTTATTAGTTTTTTCCTTGTGTATTTCTCTATCGTGCTATGTCATCAGTTTTCTTACAGCTTTCATATTCCATATGCTATTTTCGTGTCTTGTTAATTCTATTGTGTTTTGCATTGCCGTCGGTTTGTGTACTTGTTCCAATCCTGACTGGATAACCAACATTTTTTCAGGTTTAGCCACGATCACTCTTAGCACTGGGAGAACTTGGGTATGCTGAAGACAACCTAGAAATAGATAGCCATTGTATCATTTCATTAATTATAAAACTTTGTATTTTTTTTTAATTATAAATGTTGTAACTGTTGTAATAATTTAGAAATGTGAATGAGCAGCAAATGTTGTATTTCTTGAGCATTTATTTTTTGCGGGCTTGACAGCGTTCTACCGCCGACTCTGCGGCGTAGGCTGGCTTGGACACGTCTCGTATCCGAAAAGCGGGTGCGGGTCGTGACATAATCCTCTAGGAGCCTCCGCTCCTTCAGTTGCAGACGAAGCCAGGGAGGCAAGGAGGGAAGTCCAGAAGCTTCGAGCAATGTTCAATGCCCGAGACTCCTTCCGGTACCTCATAATACGGCAGCTGTATCCCGTTGCCTGGAGAGATGTTCCTTTTTTGCCACGTTACAAACCCATTCATATCGATTCGTATGACGAGAAGACCTCTGCCAGCTGGTACATGATGTATTTTGAGGTCACAACAGACTATTTGCCACATAGCGACGATATCCTCACACGATTATTTATCGGAGCATTGGAGGAAATCGTGTTCGACTGGTACCGCAACCTTTCGGACAACTACATCCATTCCTTTGACAGCTTCAAGCACATGTTCCTGGAAAGATTCTACGAAGTAGAGCATGATGTGACAATGTCGTCGCTCTTGGACGTCGTTCAGGGAGAGAGAAAGCTAACGAGGAACTATATCAAACGGTTTTGCCAAACCGCGATGAGATTGCCCCATGGCAATCCCGAAAGCTCCTTGATTGAAATCTGCCAGAAGAAGTTGCTCCCCGCAATCAGCCTCTGGATGGACGAAGATCAGTTCAGGGATTGGACGACCTTCATTATAAGCGCTTCTAATGCGGAGGCGAAGTTAAAGAAGGCTCGTCAGCTGGGATTACACATCCCAGGTGGAGAGGACAAAGACAAACATCCCGGTACCACCTCCAGTAATAACAACAATGGCGGCACCTCCAATAATCGGGACAATAAAGGCAAACAGGCCATGGTTGCTTGTATGACCAAGAAGCCTGAACAAAAGCAGACAGAAGCTCAGTAGCCCAAGGTGAATTACTCATTCGAAGATAGTCATGTCAAGCCTATCTTTGACATGCTCTTACAAGAGGATAGGATCCAAAGCTCTGTCGCTAGATTTCAAAGAGGTTACCGTGGCTGCAAACATGGTATCAGTTCAGTTCGGTGACTTCCCCCCAAAAAATGCTTAAGATGGGGTAATACCTGTCCCCCGGGCAACGATGGAGGTTACTAATCTTCTACCCATCCAGGACCAGACGAATGGCTTGGTACCTCTCACCACGTTACGAAAAAAGATCATGTGGGTGCATCCAGACTTAGTGCCCGAAGTTACCCAGGCGGTGTCATCCTCAACCAGTAAAAAGAAGGGCAAGAAGGCCAGATCCTGCCACACAATTTCAGCCGAAGCTGAGGAGGCGGCGGCCGTTGTTACCCGTCTGGGGCACAAGTCCTACCCACTCTAGGTAGTTCAGTCGAAGACCCTCAGCCGGCAACGCTGCCTGCTACTGATGTTCCGGGGCCATCTTAGCCTCCATCGACGGACAGGTCCAAGCCGAAGGAAACCCGCTTCGACAGGCCGCTCCATAAGGATGCACCTCAGGGGCTGGAGAGACCTTACAACTTTGACATATTAGCACAACTGGCTAATATGTCGGCAAAGTTGTCGTTATACGAGCTCCTAAGGCTCTCCAAGGATATTCGTTTCGCATTGAGCGAAGCGCTCCAGAATGCTGATGCCTACTTAGCCCAGTTCAAGCCTACAGGGGAAGACTCGTCGGTAGATCTTCAGGACAGAAACTGTACGGATGCAATGCCCAACATCGTATTCACTCCACAGGACATGTTGATCAAGTCCAACTTGTATGATCGACCCTTGTACTACTCTGGATATATAGGCGACATCAAAGTGGATCAGATGTACATCGATCCTAGCTCGTCAATAAGTATCATCTCAAAAAGCTTGCTTCAGCTCCTCGGTATCCCTATGCACCGGCTAGAGGCAACCAACACTGCTATTAGCGGTTTCAACTCGGAAAGGAGCTATCCCCTGGGAAACATCCTCTTGAAATGTCAGATCGACGACCTGAGGACGGAGGTTACCTGCTATGTCATAGATGTAGATACGTCCTATAATATCCTCTTGGGGCGTCCGTGGATACATGACTATATGATCGTGCCATCCACACTCCACCAGTGATTCAAGTATGTCAGTAAGCACGACTTTGTGAAGACGGAATTCGCCGACATCGATCCCTTCAAAGGGGTTGAGTCTTACTATTCTTCGGAGGCTTGTCTATATGAAGAATCTAAGAAGCACATAACTCACGAACTGGAGGCCATAACAGGGTCAGAGGAACCTTTGAAAATCCATCTCCAAGCCCGTAAACCGGGCAAAGCCGCACCACTTGTCGCAACTTTGCATAAAGAGGTGCCCGGTTCCCCCGCCCCAGCTGCGCAATTGGAACCGATGGTCATCAGACTCCCGAGGTCCAGCCAGGAGCCAAAACCCACTGTAGGACCGATGGTGATCCGATTGCCGAAATCCAATCAAAGGCGATTGGAAGATGCGAGGCCCTTTGTGGAGCCGATGGTGATCCGATTACCAAAATCCAATCAAAGGCAATCGAAAGATATAAAGTCTTCTGTCGAGCCGATGGTTATCCGTCTCCCTAAGACGAACTGGCAACCAAGTGTTGATCCGAGGCCCTCAGGCAAGCCAATGCCACAAACAGAACCCTTGGTGGTCAAGTTGCCCAAAACAGCGTCCCAACCTCCGGTCACGCAGGAGGTAGCTGAAGAGGAGACAGAACTCGTAAAGTATCTTATTGCACAGGTGGATAGTCCCTCTCCTGATGATGTAATCCCTATAGATAAAATTCCTTATTTCATCAATAAGAGGCTGCCATTGAACTATCCTGAGTGTAATAAGCATAATCTGATGTATGTTGTGGGTCACGGTCTAGACATTAACCTGCACACACAAGTGACAACCGTCCATACCGCAAATTGACTTACTTCCATTAGAGGTGCCTACTTTCTAGTCCCAGGCAGAAGACAAGGGGATCACACGATCATCGCCAGCCGAAAAGAAGGTCCTCAACCTTTCATGCCACAAGAGTTCGATCTTAAACCCGACGCTGGAAGATTCCCGCTCTACCTATATGGTCCCCAAGCCAAGTACTTCATGCAAAAGCAGGGGTACGACATAGAGACTATCCCATGTCTGAATTACGGCAACGGCCGGTGATCGCCTCTGCAGCTGTCATCCCCGGATGGAAAATCTCAGGATTATTACAGCAAGTCCAGACGCGGCCTCGATTATGTTACACCAGCAACAACACCCGAGAGCTCCGATGAGGAATGCGAGTGGCATTCTCACTCATCCGAATCGCCTACATACGATTTCGATGATAGCATTGGAAATATATTCAGGCAGATATTGTCTGTCAATATGGCATCCACTGACATTGAAGAGGAAGACGAAGATCTACTTGAACCTATTAAACTAGAGCCATGGGCCCAACAGCTGGATGCACAATTGAAGAAGCAACAACGAGACCCTCCCACTGAAGACAAAGTCTTGCAAGTTGATCTCGGTAACGAATCCTCTCCAAAGCCAATCTTCGTCAATAAGAGCCTGACGGACGGCGAGCGAGAGTCGTTGTTGCAACTTGTCAGAGAGTATATCAACATTTTCGCTGGAAGCTATGAAGACATGCCAGGGCTAAACCCCGAGATCGTACTTCATAAGCTCAATATTCATCCGGACGCAAAACCAGTCAAACAACAGCAATGACGGTTCCGTCCAGACATCATGAACTCCATCGAAGCGAAAGTAAACATGCTTATACCTAGCGGTTTCATCCACGAGGAGCAGTACCCGGACTGGGTAGCTAATATAGTACCAGTCGTCAAGAAGAATAGAAAAATCTGAATCTGCATCAACTTTCGCAATCTGAAAGCGGCATGTCCTAAGGATGAATTCCCTCTTCCCATCACCGACATAATGATCGATAATACGTGTGGCTTAGAACGTATGTCTTTTATGAAATGGCTTCTCAGGATACAATCAAATCAAAATGTCTCTTGATGATGAGAAGCATACATCATTTCGAACACCGATCGACGTGTATTGTTACACAGTCATGCCCTTCGGCCTAAAGAACGTTGGTGCTATATATCAACAAGCTATGAGTGTCATCTTCAGAGATCACTTACGCAAGATGGTAGAGTGTTACGTTGACGACATCGCCGTTAAAAGCCGCTCCAAGGATGACCACTTACACGATTTGAGGATAGTGTTCGACCTTATGCGAGCGCATAATCTGAAGATGAATCCTACTAAGTCTTTTCTGGGCGTGTCCAGCGGAAAGTTCTTGGGCTTTGTCATTACTTCCCGGGGTATTCATATAGACCCCGACAAAACAAAAGCAATACTGCAAATAAGCCCACCGAGGAACCTCCGTGAACTCCGTGGCCTTCAGGGAAGACAAGCCTACATCAGGAGGTTCATATATAACCTCTCAGGGCGATGTCAACCCTTCACATAACTCATGAAAAAAGGTGTCTCTTTTGTATGGAATGAGGAATGTCAACACGCCTTTGATGATATTAAGGAATACCTGATGAATCCGCCAGTTCTGGTAGCCTCGGTCGCCGGAAAGCCCTTCCAGCTCTTTATACGGGCGATGGAACACTCCCTCGGCGCCTTGCTGGCACAGAACAATGATACGGGGCACGAACAAGCCATCTACTACCACAGCCGAATGATGGTGGGGCCGGAGCATAGGTATACCGTCGTGGAGAAGGAATGCCTTGCCTTGGTGTTCACCATTCAGAAAATACGATACTATGTGTCAGGGCAGACCATCCATGTTGTCTCACGAGTTAACCTCCTCAGGGTTCTCATGACCAAGCCAGGCAGACTCAGTTCTCGTCTAGCCATCTAGGCGATACTGTTATCCCCCTATGACATGGTTTTCGTTCTGTAGAAGGCTATCAAAGGTCAAGCCTTGGCCAACGTAACGCCCCAGTCCCAAATACTTGAGACTAGATATGTATCATGCCAGCTGTATACATACGAGTAAACATATGGCTCGTATGTATACATAAGTTGTAAAATGTAGAAAAGCCAAGACACTAAATCTCATCCACAAAGATAAATAATAATATAAAAGCAACTTTGAGTTGGTCATGTACACAATAGTTGGACGGAGACAAAGTCCACTACCAACCAAATTAAATATGGAAAATATACAAGGAAAGAATTTAGCAAGCAAGAGCAAGTGACGAATCCAAGAGTAATCATCATGACGGAATAGAGCGCGAGTCATGGCCTTAGCTAGAGCACCTGCAAGAAATCACAAAAATACACACCTGGGGAAAAACCAGGTCCTCAGAGGGACGTAACAAGACACATAATATCATGCCGATAAACTGAATAAATAAGCTCAACAGGAAAGTATGCATGAGTAAAGGTTCCTACCCATGCTAGGTGATATGCACTTTGAGGAAAACGTTCTACGCAGGGGCTGTAACGGATTCACGCAAGCAAGTAATAGAAAGTGGCCAGCAAGTAGCGCTCATCCGAGACGCTATCGACCTGGGCAGAAGGTAGTGCTCATGAGAGTCACCCTCGGCCCAAAATGTGTGTAAAAATAAAATGTAGCCCCTACGCTAATAACTATCCCCTCCCCCCAATGATACTATACATGCGTCGTCTTTACGACACTGTTTAATCCTTAATAACTGCCAAGTCTTCTACACAAATCTATTAGCAGTTATATCCTAACGCACGGCCTGTACGCGCCAATGTACGATCGGTACGCAAGTCCGAAACTATATACGACTCACAACTCACACACAACCCGTGGCACATCGTGACAGTTTATGAGATACACTAAACATACGGTGGTCCCTTGACTCTAAGTCAATTGCATAAAATATAATAATTTGCATATATATATAATTTGAAAGAACAACCTAAAGAAAAAGCATGCATGATATTGAGCAAAAAATTAAACAGTAAAGGCAAGGTGTCTTGCCTGGTGGTAACGCCTGGTATGGTGCGATGATCATGATAATGTCCAGATAGTCCAAAGCCATGGTTGTTGTGAAGAGTTGAACAATCGTGAGGAAATAAGAATGTGTGATTAGATTAATCATGGTCAAGAACTTGATTTGAAGGAAATAGGTATTTATATATATATCTTAGGAAATAGTTATAGCATTTTAAAAATACATTTTCTTATTAGCCAAAATATTTTAGATAGGTACTTGGAAATATGAAAAAAAATGTTTAAGAAAAATTATTTCATATATAAGAATGTATATACGATCCTTTGAAAACTACATTTGGAATCCAATATAATTAAAACTATATATTTATTTTATTCAAATATTATAAACTAATGCTAAAAATTTAGGAAAATAATTTGGCTAAAAATAAGTTTATAAATTATATACTTATTAAACTAAGAAGTCGTAACTAATATAAATCGATATAACTATATTTTTATTAAATATCAACATTGGTATAACTTATTGAAACAATGGGATTTGTAATAATACAAAAGTAATGGTATAATAATAGAAATACCAACAGTGATAATAATACTAATACAAATAATAATAATAATAATAATAATAATAATAATAATAATAATAATAATAATAATGATAATAATAATAATAATAATAAAATTATCTTCTAAGTTTTTAACAGTAAGTTTAGTAAATAATAATAATAATAATGATAATAATGATAATAACCCTGTTAATATTTACTCTTCCTCCCCCCCCCCAAATTAACAGTAGAGAGAGTTAGGAGAAAAGTAGAGATCGAACGGAAGTGGGGAAGAGGGGTTTTGTTCTTACAGAGAGAGTGCGGGATGAAAACGGCGTCGGCACCGTGGTCGGAGCGGGTCGCTCAGCGGGAACGCGACGGCGGCATCTCGAAAAGGAGGGGGCAGCTCGCGGAGACGCCAGAGAGTGGTTGAGCGGATCCTCGGCGGACGCGCTCGTGGGGACAGGCTAGGCGGCTGAGCGCCGAGAGCCGACGGTAGAGGTACGGAGGAGAGACGGCGCCCGTGGTGGCATCCACCGCGGCGGGGGAGCTCCGGCGACGGCGCAAGATTCGTGAAGGCGGGGGCGTCGGTTCTCCATCGGCGGGTTAGGTCGGCGAGGGTTGGTGGAGGCGGCGCTCCGTACAGCCACCGGGAGGTCGACGGCCTGGCGGAGAGCGGAAAAGGGCGCGCCTACGTAGAGGCGGCCGGGGTTCGAGACGGTGGCGCTGCAGCGGTACGGCGCTCCGACGGAATTCTGGTGCAGCGTCGGGGCGCACCGCAGGTGGTGGGCGGTCTAGTCGTTGGCCGTACCGGTACGGGGAGGTTCGACCCGGAGTTGGCTGGCAGATGAGGGGAACGGCACAGGGACACGACGAGGTGGCTCGACAACAAGGAGGTAGGTATGGTTTATTGATTTAGATTTCAGTTGCTGGTGGCTATGGGGGCAGTCACTGCTGGAGTTAGGGTTTGGTGGCTGTCGGTGTTCGGGTGGTGATTAGGTAGTTGCTATGGTTTTCCACGAGGGCGGTTGATTGGGAAGTAGCGGAGGGTGGTGACGATGATGGCAGAGGTGACGATGGTGGTGGTGTCTGGAGAATGGCAGAGAGGAGTAGGAGATGTATTACGTCGTGTCGGGGGTGTTTGATACGACGACGATGGATAACTGTACAATAGCTGGAATAAGATTGACACCGACACGGTGCACGCTGGCTTGGGTTGGCACGGACACGATGCACGCACGTGTGGAGAAAATTTTTGGAGTAATTTGTGATTGGTAGAAATACATGGAGGAGTACCTGCCTATTTATAGGATGTAGGAATTTCCATTAGGATATGGCTTGGGTTTGTTTAAACCCTATTTAGATAATATAAATATTAATTCAAATAAATCAATCTCAATTTAAATTAAATTCCATTTTAAATCTAGATCATCTAATCTCTAATATAAATATAAATTCTACCTTTAATTTAAATCGGTTTAAAAATCCAATTTAATATAGATAAAAACTTATCTTTATTTTAAAAGCCATTTTAAAATAAGGTCATTAAAATCCATTTCAATTTAAATTAACCAAATTAATAAACTATTAAATTAAACAAGATTAAAAATATCTTTTTCATATCTATTAAAATATGCTATTAATTAATTTCAAAAATTACATATATATACCGATAAATAATTTTAAAATATAAAACTTGCTTTTCTAATATACCATTTTATAATAATCATATTTATTATTATAATTATGTAAATAAAAGGCTTTATAAATAAAATAACAAATTTGGAACGATAACTAAAATACTTATTATATATATTTTGAAACTATAAAAAAATAAGAAAAAATATTTTTCCTAAAAATATGTACGCTCGCACATATTCGCACTCGTCGAACAATTACGAAAAATAAAATTTCGTGCGCGACGTAAAATACGACTACGCGACGTACAATACAAAATCTTAAATCAGTACCAAAATTTAAATAAAATAATAAAAAATAGTAAAAGTTTAGGGGTTTTACATCATACCCAACTTAAGAGAATTTCGTCCTCGAAATTAAGATTTAGTAGGGGGTGAGAAGGTACGAGGGTAAGTCAACATAAAACATTTGGCGAGGCAACGAAACGACAAATATTCCTTAGAAAAATCGTGATTTCGATAACGATGAAATAATTCACGAATTTGGAAATGAACGAGGGTTAATCATGATAGTAGATGGGAGTAGCTTAAGTGGATATTTTGGGGACTTGGTGGGTAAGGCTCTTCGAAGAAGGTTGCATGGTAAGTGTCTAGGTTGAGGGCACAAATGAAAGGATGATAGGAATCATTCAAGTGATTAGGGGTCACGATAGAAGATATAGGGTTGTCTAGGTTTAGAGTTGAATTATCGTCAACTTTCAAAAAGTTCATGAAAGTTGAATCTAAGGTCGAGGAAAAATACAAGTAGCTCAAGACGGAAATAGTCATATTGGTTGGTCAGTGGTTAACTGCCCCCAAGTATATACAAATGTCTTGGGCATAGGAGAATGGGTTGGTCTATCTATCAATCACAAGCTTTGTCTAGAATAGTTAGAAGACGACAGCCAACAAGAGTCCAAAGGAGATGTTTTCGTATGCCAATATGTGATTCAAAGGCGGTTGTATAATTCCAAGAGAATTGTCAAGGTAATTGCGGAGGAGACTCTAGGGACAAGTTTAACTATGTCTTCATCCACGTAGTAAGATATATGAAAAGCGAACCAAGTGCACTATAGTTGATCAGACCATAATACGTCAGTTCTGATTTAGACAATGTATTAGTGGGCGCCCACATTAAACATATGTCATGATCAAGCTGGATAAAGAATACGCTTGCAAAACTAAGCTATTTTAGCATCATAGGTAGATAAAATAATAAGTAAAGGGTAATGATGAAAGAATCAATTAGTCCAAGATCTTATAAAATCTAAGTTCCGCCCGAAATTTGGGCCTAGGCAGTCGGCTTGGTTGTTATAGTCCCATGAACTTATCCATATGGTACACAAAAGGTTGGTTAGGTCGGGAGGTATTCTACCCAACTTACAAGAGTTAAACTAGTAGTGTAAAGGGGTCAATGGGTCAAGCAATCAAGGTAAAGCACAAGTCAAACTTTACACATCGGGTGGAAAGAATTGAGTCGAGGTCGAGCCTCATCTATAGTTAAAAGTATATTGGTTTCACGGTAGGGATTAGAGTCCAGTCTTTTCGACCCGAAAGTCGTAATATAAAATTAGAGTACAAGAAGACGTGTTTTAGTGGCACGTGATATACCTATATGAAGGTGGGCTCGTGTAGGTCTTGCTTGTGAAATTTGTGGGAAAGAAAAGTCTAGTGTTGTGCTCCAAATATCAAAGTCACGGTAAAGGACACAAAAGAATTTAAAATAGAAAGTGGGAGTTCATGAGATAATGATTAACGCACAAAATAAATGACCAAGTTAAAGCATGAAATAAAGATAATTTGGATTCTAGTAGATCAAGGTAAAATAAGTTAGGAATACAATTTCTAGAGATATGATAGCCACTTAGATGGAGTAGGATTAAGGAACAATCTAATCATTTCTCAAGTTTTAAATAATTAGATGGTCATGACAAAAGATCTAGAATTGAGGGAAGGTCGAGTAAGTTAAAGAATATGTTCATCGGTTTGGTCGATGACTAACTATACTTGTGTATATGCAATATCATAATCATAGGTGGCATGACAATCTAATGTAGAATACTTCTATCTCACTAGGGTGACCTTTCTTGTTTCTTGATCCTCTACCAATATGATCAAATTTGAAATTTCAAGTTCCTCGAAGTTTCTCAATAAAATTTTCAAGATACTCCGCCACAATTACCAATTATCTTAGGCTGTCAAATTTAATTTAAAATCTCTAATCAATCTCGAAATAGTCCTCGTATATCGCAAAATGAATATACTTTTTACCAAAATTTTAATATCCATAATAAAGGCTTTAAACTCAAAATTTAAATAACTCTATAAATCATAGATCATAGGACAAAATTTTAAAATTTGAATTTTTCCTTCAAAGTCGATATCTTCCAAAAAATTTAAACAATTTTTTTTCCATCACATCTTCAATTTAATAAACTTATAAATCGTACGAGCAATTTAAAACCTCAAGTTTTCTCCCTTCTAAACTTTCGTCTCTCTAGTCGTCTATAAAATCATAATTTAAACTCTTTAAATAATCTTGAGATGAACTTTATCATATTACAATCCAAACTTAAAGTTAACCTTAAATCAAGTGACACAATATAAAAACTCAAGATATTTCTCAAATTGATTTCATATCCGAAATAAATCATAACTATTTCACAATTTCAAAAAAATCATAAAAATTTGTTTTCTCGATCTAGCTATCCTCTTTTGTATACCACCTTGTAAATTTAAATTAAAATTTTAACTATGCTTTGATAGCGGTAATATGCTACTATCCAACTTGGAATAAACTAATCCTTAAAAGGCATACTTTTAGGAAAAATAAATGCCTTTATACTCAAATATAACCTCAATGGATATTATTTGTCAATATAATCCTTCTAGCAATAGGGTTGACCAATAAGTATATAGTAGTATAGTCATCTTTCTAACCATGTTTAAGCACGAAAGATAAGGATTTACGGTAGAAAGAGTTCAAGCAGGATGCAATTCAAGGATGGTAACGGGAGTTCGGAATTTGATGTCAATAAAGGATGTCAAGTAAGTGGATGAGATTCTAGACTCTAATCCTATATTGCAGGCCCATATCGGTACAATTACGTAGCCGAAGTGACAAACTCGACCTGCATGGGCCACCACAAAAACATGTAACGCCCCAGTCCCAAATACTTGAGACTAGATACGTATCATGCCAGCTGTATACATACGAGTAAACATATGGCTCGTATGTATACATAAGCTGTAAAATGTAGAAAAGCCAAGACACTAAATCTCATCCACAAAGATAAATAATAATATAAAAGTAACTTTGAGTTGGTCATGTACACAATAGTTGGGCGGAGACAAAGTCCACTACCAACCAAATTAAATATGAAAAATATACAAGGAAAGAATTTAGCAAGCAAGAGCAAGTGACAAATCTAAGAGTAATCATCATGACGGAATAGAGCGCGAGTCACTGCCTTAGCTAGAGCACCTGCAAGAAATCACGAAAACACACACCTGGGGATAAACCAGGTCCTCAGAGGGACATAACAAGACACGTAATATCATGCCGATAAACTGAATAAATAAGCTCAACAGGAAAGTATGAATGAGTAAAGGTTCCTACCCATTCTAGGTGATATGCACTTTGAGGACAAAGTTCAACGCAGGGGCTGTAACGGATTCACGCAAGCAAGTAATAGAAAGTGGCCAACAAGTAGCGCTCATCCGAGACGCTATCGACCTGGGCAGAAGGTAGTGCTAATGAGAGTCACCCTCGGCCCAAAATGTGTGTAAAAATAAAATGTAGCCCCTACGCTAATAATTGTCCCATCCTTCCAATGATACTATACATGCGTCGTCTCCACGACACTGTTTAATCCTTAATAACTGCCAAGTCTTCTACACAAATCTATTAGCAGTTATATCCTAACGCACGGCCTGTACGTGCCAATGTACGGTCGGTACGCAAGTCCAAAACTATATGCGACTCACAACTCACACACAACCCGTGGCACATCGTGACAGTTTATGAGATACACTAAACATACGGTGGTCCCTTGACTCTAAGTCAATTGCATAAAATATAATAATTTGCATATATATATAATTTTGAAAGAACAACCTAAAGAAAAAGTATGCATGATATTGAGCAAGAAATTAAACAGTAAAGGCAAGATGTCTTGCCTGGTGGTGACGCCTGGTATGGTGCGATGATCATGATAATATCCAAATAGTCCAAAGCCATGGTTGTTGTGAAGAGTTGAACAATCGTGAGGAAATAAGAATGTGTGATTAGATTAGTCATGGTCAAGAACTTGATTTGAAGGAAATAGGTATTTATATATATATATATATATATATATATATATATATATATATATATATATCTTAGGAAATAGTTATAGCATTTTAAAAATACATTTTCTTATTAGCCAAAATATTTTAGATAGGTACTTGAAAATATGAAAAAAAATATTTAAGAAAAATTATTTCATATATAAGAATGTATATACGATCCTTTGAAAACTACATTTGGAATCTAATATAATTAAAACTATATATTTATTTTATTCAAATATTATAAACTAATGCTAAAAATTTAGGAAAACAATTTGGCTAAAAATAAGTTTCTAAATTATATATTTATTAAACTAAGAAGTCGTAACTAATATAAATCGATATAACTGTATTTTTATTAAATATCAACATTGGTATAACTTATTGAAACAATGGGATTTATAATAATACAAAAGTAATGGTATAATAATAGAAATACCAATAGTGATAATAATACTAATACAAATAATAATAATAATAATAATAATAATAATAATAATAATAATAATAATAATAATAATAAAATTATCTTCTAAGTTTGTAACAGTAAGTTTAGTAAATAATAATAATAATAATAATGATAATAATGATAATAACCCTGTTAATATTTACTCTTCCCCCCCAAATTAACAGTAGAGAGAGAGAGTTAGGAGAAAAATAGAGATCGAACGGAAGTGGGAAAGAGGGGTTTTGTTCTTACAGAGAGAGTGCGGGAAGAAAACAGCGTCGGCACCGTGGTCGGAGCGGGTCGCTCAGCGGGAACGCGGCGGCGGCGTCTCGGGAAGGAGGGGGCGGCTCGCGGAGACGCCGGAGAGTGGTTGAGCGGATCCTCGGCGGACGCGCTCGCGGGGACGGGCGAGGCGGTTGAGCGCCGAGAGCCGACGGTGGAGGTGCGGAGGAGATACGGCGCCCGTGGTGGCATCCACCACGGCGGGGGAGCTCCGGCGGCGGCGCAAGATTCGTGAAGACGGGGGCGTCAGTCCTCCATCGGCGGGTTAGGTCGGCAAGGGTTGGTGGAGGCGGCGCTCTGCACAGCCACCGGAAGGTCGACGGCCTGGCGGAGAGAGGAAAAGGGCGCGCCTACGCGGAAGCGGCCGGGGTTCGAGACGGTGGCGCTGCAGCGGTGCGGCGCTCCGACGGAATTCTGGTGCGACGTCGGGGCGCACCGCAGGTGGTGGGCGGTCCAGTCGGCGGCCGCACCGACACGAGGAGGGTTCGACCTGGAGTTGGCTGGCAGATGAGGGGAACGACACAGGGATACGACGAGGTGGCTCGGCAACAAGGAGGTAGGTATGGTTTATTGATTTAGATTTCGGTTGCTGGTGGCTATGGGGGCAGTCACTGCCGGAGTTAGGGTTTGGTGGCTGTCGGTGTTCGGGTGGTGGTTAGGTAGTTTTTATGGTTTTCCACGGGGGCGGTTGATCGGGAAGTAGCGGAGGGTGGTGACGATGATGGCAGAGGTGACGATGGTGGTGGTGTCTGGAGAATGGCAGAGAGGAGTAGGAGATGTATTACGTCGTGTCGGGGTTGTTTGACACGACGACGATGGATAACTATACAATAGCTGGAATAAGATTAACACCGACACGGTGCACGCTGGCTTGGGTTGGCACGGACACGATGCACGCACGTGTGGAGAAATTTTTTGGAGTAATTTATGATTGGTAGAAATACATGGAGGAGTACCTGCCTATTTATAGGATGTGGAAATTCCCATTAGGATAAGGCTTGGGTTTGTTTAAACCCTATTTAGATAATATAAATATTAATTCAAATAAATCAATCTCAATTTAAATTAAATTCTATTTTAAATCTAGATCATCTAATCTCTAATATAAATATAAATTCTACCTTTAATTTAAATCGGTTTAAAAATCTAATTCAATATAGATAAAAACTTATCTTTAATTTAAAAGCCATTTTAAAATAAGGTCAATAAAATCCTTTTCAATTTAAATTAACCAAATTAATAAACTATTAAATTAAACAAGATTAAAAATATCATTTTCATATCTATTAAAATATGCTATTAATTAATTTCAAAAATTACATATATATACTGATAAATAATTTTAAAATATAAAACTTGCTTTTCTAATATACCATTTTATAATAATCATATTTATTATTATAATTATGTAAATAAAAGTCTTTATAAATAAAATAACAAATTTGGAACGATAACTAAAATACCTATTATATATATTTTAAAACTATAAAAATAAGAAAAATGTTTTTTCCTAAAAATATGTATGCTTGCACATATTCGCACTCGTCGAACAATTACGAAAAATAAAATTTCGTGCGCGACGTAAAATACGACTACGCGACGTACAATACAAAATCTTAAATCAGTACCAAAATTTAAATAAAATAATAAAAAAACAGTAGAAATTTAGGGGTTTTACATCCTACCCAACTTAAAGAATTTCGTCCTCGAAATTAAGATTTAGTAGGGGTGAGAAGGTACGAGGGTAAGTCAACACAAAACATTTGGCGAGGCAACGAAACGACAAATATTCCTTAGAAAAATTGTGATTTCGATAACGATGAAATAATTCACAAATTTGGAATTGAACGAGGGTTAATCATGATAGTAGATGGGAGTAGCTTAAGTGGATATTTTGGGGACTTGGTGGGTAAGGCTCTTCGAAGAAGGTTGCATGGTAAGTGTCTAGGTTGAGGGCGCAAATGAAAGGATGATAGGAATCATTCAAGTGATTAGGGGTCACGATAGAAGATATAGGGTTGTCTAGGTTTAGAGTTGAATTATCGTCAACTTTCAAAAAGTTCATAAAAGTTGAATCTAAGGTCGAGGAAAAATGCAAGTAGCTCAAGACGGGAATAGTCATATTGGTTGGTCAGTAGTTAACTGCCCCCAAGTATTACAAATGTCTTGGGCATAGGAGAATGGGTTGGTCTAACTATCAATCACAAGCTTTGTCTAGAATAGTTAGAAGACGACAGCCAACAAGAGTCCAAAGGAGATGTTTTTGTATGCCAATATGTGATTCAAAGGCGGTTGTATAATTCCAAGAGAATTGTCAAGGTAATTGCAGAGGAGACTCTAGGGACAAGTTTAACTATGTCTCCATCCACGTAGTAAGATATATGAAAAACGAACCAAGTGCACTATGGTTGATCAGACCATAATACGTCGGTTCTGATTTAGACAATGTATTAGTGGGCGCCCACATTAAACATATGTCATGATCAAGCTGGATAAAGAATACGCTTGCAAAACTAAGCTATTTTAGCATCATAGGTAGATAAAATAATAAGTAAAGGGTAATGATGAAAGAATCAATTAGTCCAAGATCTTATAAAATCTAAGTTTCGTCCGAAATTTGGGCCTAGGCAGTCGGCTTGGTTGTTATAGTCCCATGAACTTATCTATATGGTACACAAAAGGTTGGTTAGGTCGGGAGGTATTCTACCCAACTTACAAGAGTTAAACTAGTAGTGTAAAGGGGTCAATGGGTCAAGCAATCAAGGTAAAGCACAAGTCAAACTTTACACATCGGGTGGAAAGAATTGAGTCGAGGTCGAGCCTCATCTATAGTTAAAAGTATATTGGTTTCACGGTAGGGATTAGAGTCCAGTCTTTTTGACCCGAAAGTCGCAATATGAAATTAGAGTACAAGAAGACGTGTTTTAGTGGCACGTGATATACCTACATGAAGGTGGGCTCGTGTAGGTCTTGCTTGTGAAATTTGTGGGAAGGAAAAGTCTAGTGTTGTGCTCCAAATATCAATGTCACGGTAAAGGACACAAAAGAATTTAAAACAGAAAGTGGGAGTTCATGAGATAATGATTAACGCACAAAATAAATGACCAAGTTAAAGCATGAAATAAAGATAATTTGGATTCTAGTAGATCAAGGTAAAATAAGTTAGGAATACAATTTCTAGAGATATGATAGCCACTTAGATGGAGTAGGATTAAGGAACAATCTAATCATTTCTCAAGTTTCAAATAATTAGATGGTCATGACAAAAGATCTAGAATTGAGGGAAGGTCGAGTAAGTTAAAGAATATGTTCATCGGTTTGGTCGATGACTAACTATACTTGTGTATATGCAATATCATAATCATAGTTGGCATGACAATCTAATGTAAAATACTTCTATCTCACTAGGGTGACCTTTCTTGCTTCTTGGTCCTCTACCAATATGATCAAATTTGAAATTTCAAGTTCCTCGAAGTTTCTCAATAAAATTTTTAAGATACTCCGCCACAATTATCAATTATCTTAGGCTGTCAAATTTAATTTAAAATCTCTAATCAATCTCGAAATAGTTCTCGTATATCGCAAAATGAACATACTTTTTACCAAAATTTTAATATCCATAATAAAGGCTTTAAACTCGAAATTTAAATAACTCTATAAATCATAGATCATAGGACAAAATTTTAAAATTTGAATTTTTCCTTCAAAGTCGATATCTTCCAAAAAATTTAAACAATTTTTTTTTCCATCGTATCTTCGAAATTTAATAAACTTATAAATCGTACGCGCAATTTAAAACCTCAAGTTTTCTCCCTTCTAAACTTTCGTCTCTCTAGTCGTCTATAAAATCATAATTTAAACTCTTTAAATAATCTTGAGATAAACTTTATCATATTACAATCCAAACTTAAAGTTAACCGTAAATCAAGTGACACAATATAAAAACTCAAGATATTTCTCAAATTGATTTCATATCCGAAATAAATCATAACTATTTCACAATTTCAAAAAAATTATAAAAATTTGTTTTCTCGATCTAGCTATCCTCTTTTGTATACCACCTTGTAAATTTAAATTAAAATTTCAACTATCCTTTGATAGCGGTAATATGCTACTACCCAACTTGGAATAAACTAATCCTTAAAAGGCATACTTTTAGGAAAAATAAATGCCTTTATAATCAAATATAACCTCAATTGATATTATTTGTCAATATAATCTTTCTAGCAATAGGGTTGACCAATAAGTATATAGTAGTGTAGTCATCTTTCTAACCATGTTTAAGCACGAAAGATAAGGATTTACGGAAGAAAGAGTTCAAGCAGGATGCAATTCAAGGATGGTAAAGGGAGTTCGGAATTTAATGTCAATAAAGGATGTCAAGTAAGTGGATGAGATTCTAGACTCTAATCCTATATTACAGGCCCACATCGGTACAATTACGTAGCCGAAGTGACAAACTCGACCTGCATGGGCCACCACAAAAACATGTAACGCCCCAGTCCCAAATACTTGAGACTAGATACGTATCATGCCAGCTGTATACATACGAGTAAACATATGTCTCGTATGTATACATAAGCTGTAAAATGTAGAAAAGCCAAGACACTAAATCTCATCCACAAAGATAAATAATAATATAAAAGTAACTTTGAGTTGGTCATGTAAACAATAGTTGGGCGGAGACAAAGTCCACTACCAACCAAATTAAATATAAAAAATATACAAGGAAAGAATTTAGCAAGCAAGAGCAAGTGACGAATCCAAGAGTAATCATCATGACAGAATAGAGCGCGAGTCACTGCCTTAGCTAGAGCACCTGCAAGAAATCACGAAAAAACACACCTGGGGATAAACCAGGTCCTCAGAGGGACATAACAAGACAGATAATATCATGCCGATAAACTGAATAAATAAGCTCAACAGGAAAGTATGCATGAGTAAAGGTTCCTACCCATTCTAGGTGATAGGCACTTTGAGGACACAGTTCAACGCAGGGGCTGTAACGGATTCACGCAAGCAAGTAATAGAAAGTGGCCAACAAGTAGCGCTCATCCGAGACGCTATCGACCTGGGCAGAAGGTAGTGCTCATGAGAGTCACCCTCGGCCCAAAATGTGTATAAAAATAAAATGTAGCCCCTACGCTAATAACTGTCCCATCCCCCCAATGATACTATACATGCTTCGTCTCCATAACACTGTTTAATCCTTAATAACTGCCAAGTCTTCTACACAAATCTATTAGTAGTTATATCCTAACGCACGGCCTGTACGCGCTAATGTACGGTCGGTACGCAAGTCCGAAACTATATGCGACTCACAACTCACACACAACCCGTGGCACATCGTGACAGTTTATGAGATACACTAAACATACGGTGGTCCCTTGACTCTAAGTCAATTGCATAAAATATAATAATTTGCATATAGATATAATTTTGAAAGAATAACCTAAAGAAAAAGCATGCATGATATTGAGCAAGAAATTAAACAGTAAAGGCAAGGTGTCTTGCCTGGTGGTGACGCCTGGTATGGTGCGATAATCATGATAATGTCCAGATAGTCCAAAGCCATGGTTGTTGTGAAGAGTTGAACAATCGTGAGGAAATAAGAATGTGTGATTAGATTAGTCATGGTCAAGAACTTGATTTGAAGGAAATTGGTATATATATATATATATATATATATATATATATATATATATATATATATATATATATATATATATATATATATATCTTAGGAAATAGTTATAGCATTTTAAAAATACATTTTCTTATTAGCCAAAATATTTTAGATAGGTACTTGGAAATATGAAAAAAAATGTTTAAGAAAAATTATTTCATATATAAGAATGTATATACGATCCTTTGAAAACTACATTTGGAATCCAATATAATTAAAACTATATATTTATTTTATTCAAATATTATAAATTAATGCTAAAAATTTAGGAAAACAATTTGGCTAAAAATAAGTTTATAAATTATATATTTATTAAACTAAGAAGTCGTAACTAATATAAATCGATATAACTATATTTTTATTAAATATCAACATTGGTATAACTTATTGAAACAATGGGATTTGTAATAATACAAAAGTAATGGTATAATAATAGAAATACCAACAGTAATAATAATACTAATACAAATAATAATAATAATAATAATAATAATAATAATAATAATAATAATAATAATAATAATGATGATGATAATAATAATAATAATAATAATAAAATTATCTTCTAAGTTTTTAACAGTAAGTTTAGTAAATAATAATAATAATAATGATAATAACCATGTTAATATTTACTCTTCGCCCCCCCCAAATTAACAGTAGAGAGAGAGTTAGGAGAAAAATAGAGATCGAACGGAAGTGGGGAAGAGGGGTTTTATTCTTACAGAGAGAGTGCGGGTAAAAAACGGCGTCGGCGCCGTGGTCGGAGCGGGTCGCTCGGCGGGAACGCGACGGCGGCGTCTCGGGAAGGAGGGGGCGGCTCGCGGAGACGCCGGAGAGTGGCTGAGCGGATCCTCGACGGACGCGCTCGCGGGGACAGGCGAGGCGGCTGGGCGCCGAGAGCCTGCGGTGGAGGTGCGGAGGAGAGACGGCGCCGGTGGTGGCATCCACCGCGACGGGGGAGCTCCGGCGGCGGTACAAGATTCGTGAAGGCGGGGGCGTCGGTCCTCCATCGGCGGGTTAGGTCGGCGAGGGTTGGTGGAGGCGGCGCTCCGCACAGCCACCGGAAGGTCGACGGCCTGGCGGAGAGCGAAAAAGGACGCACCTACGCGGAGGCGGCCGGGGTTCGAGACGGTGGTGCTGCAGCGGTGCGGCGCTCCGACGGAATTCTGGCGCGGCGTCGGGGCGCACCGCAGGTGGTGGGCGGTCCCGTCGGCGGCCGCACCGGACGAGGAGGGTTCGACCCAGAGTTGGCTGGCAGATGAGGGGAACTGTCATGCCCCGATTCATAGAGTCATTTATTCACATATTTTATCTCTTGGAATCGATCGCCCTCGCTTGGGCGTGATGCCGTACAAGTCTGATATTGCACTTGTACAAGGCAAAGATGGTACATAATCGATTATTCTTCAAATAGGAATACATCGCAGCGGCAGATGCAGATAAATTGAATTTAATGAGGACAATCTTTCTTATTGAATAGAAGTACATCACTTCTTTATAGCAACGGAGAAAAAGAGTAACTTGAAGCCACACAGAGATATGTAGAACTTTATTCTCTTTATTGATAATTGAAGAAGAGTACAAGACTTGTATTGAAGTACAATGATTACCACTCGATATACTGACTTGGCTTACAATCTCACTGATACAACTGATTACAATGTTCTATACATTATGCCCTTTATAAACAGAAGACATCATCTTGTACAAGGAGAGCTTCTGTATGCCCAACAAATCTTCGATGCCGCGGGACCAATCAAGCCAATCTTCGTGTGTAGAACATTCCAAGCACGAGCACCTGCCCACAAAACGTGGGTCAGTACATCATCTATGTACTGGCGAGCAGAATCCAACCCACTCGCATAAACCAACATTAAAGTGATCATTTAAGCAAGCATTTCTTAGAGTGATCTTTCTACTTGGGGCCTAACATCAGTTTACAGTTCATGGGTAATAATCAGAGTGAAGCATTTAAACATATTCTTAGTAGCATTCATGTGGACATATCATTTATCATTCTTGGTGTTATCATGCAAATGCATCATTGAGGCATACTAGGTGTTATCATGAAAAGGCATCATTGAGGCATCGTTAACATTAACATTTTAAACATGTTATAATAGTTCTCACTTCAAGCATCACTTAGCATGTATGTTGTGTTTGAGCAATGATTATAGCAAGACATCTTTCTAGCATACTAAATGGAACATGTTAAGCAGGCAAGTTAAACCAACTTATACAATATCACAATTATGTGATTTCTTACCGATAGCCGACTCCTCGTACCTGTATCAATTACAGGTTATCTGATATACTTACTCTGCCTGCACAAAACATTCATTAGCATGCATCCTGACTACATGGTCACTGGTGTTGTTAAACCATATGGACTCTTCTTATTTCATTTCATTTTAAGATAATGCGGTCAGCATAGTAGGTGGCAAGCCTGTATGCCATCCCGCCTTATCCGTGCTCCCATAGCACTCATCATTATTTCCTCCTAGGCCGAATCGGTACCCGGGGCCCTAGGAACCGTTCGAGGAAATTATTACTCAAACCTTGTATACAAGTTGTCCATGACCATGCGAATGCGTGTCCGACTCGATTGTGAACAAAATCGCATGGTAAAATATATTAAGGAAAGTAAAGGCAACAGTGCATCATTAGTCATATTCAATGACTTATTCATTTCGTCATTACCATCATTTTATTTGGTGATCTCAACGATCCCAGCTTTATCATATCTCATTCATTGCTTCATTGCAATGTATCTCATATCATTCCTTTCTTAAGAGGAACTTAACATACATTCATTTCTTATAAGGGACAGGTAGCATTTCATATTCTTCAGTACATGATTCTAGTGTTTCATTCAGTTCATTGGGTCGATAGCACCGCCAGTTCACTTCTTATTCTATCATTTACAAGGCATCTCATTAATCAAGTGTTTTATCGTTTTAGCAGCATTAAGCATAAGGAACAAGGTTATCAATTCAATCTCAGGCATCGAATCACATTAGCAGTTCAATGTGTTGTACATTTCAATAATTCTCAGCAAAAGCATCTTTATTATTCAGCAACTAACATATGGGACATTTAGGGGCAGTTCATAGCATTTCAATACTTCATCTATTAAGCATGAAGGAGTAAGGAGGAGGAATGACAGTTCCACTCACCCAAAATTCTACTAAGCGTAGCTCCACTAGCGAGCTACGTTCCAATATCCATTCCGTCTAGCCAGCTAAGAGAGACTGCATCAGTCTCAATTCTTCTCATTCCCAATATAAGTCACGGTCCAATATTCTGATCCCATCCAATAAGCCAACCAAATGCCTCGTACGAAGCGGGGCATTACATAATATACCACTCAGGAAAAGTTTCGTCCTCGAAACTTAAGGAACAAGTCTTCCACAAGATTCACTTAATCACCATGAGTTTACTCATTCAGCTTCAAATCAATATTCATTTCAGCCTATTCGGTCATTTCAAAATATATATCCAACTGTACCATTTAAATCCATCAACGATTCGATCTGTCTATCTCTTTTTCAATTACTTGTAACTTCTCATTGATTCGCCAATATTTTCCTTGCATTTCTATCTCGGTCGCAACATATCACTTCGTTTGGATCCATACACATATTTTAGGCGTCCCCAAAACATATGCATTTCAGCCAAAGTCCGCGCTAGTGCGATAATTTCTTTCCATAATGTTATCTCAGTCGCAACCAATCACTTTGGCTGGATCCATACACATATTTTAGGCGTCCCCAAAATATATGTACTTCAGCCAACTTCCATGTTAGTGCGATTCGATCAGCCACAATATAATTCTCTTTTCTAAATTCGACTTAGCATCCTTTCATTTGACTTATTGCTTTATTCATTTTGCCACAATCAGTATCTTTTCGGCCACAATATTTAATATCAAGGACAACTTGGTTAAGTTTTATACCCAAGCATGACATTTCTAACATTCGATCAAGGGTCTAACTTAGAGCCAACCATATCAAGAGTTCACAACATGCAATCATATTCCTTCCCAAATCCAATAATATTTTTCACCGAGGCAACTCATCTTTTCTATAAGACACAATCCGACGTCACCCCCTATCGATTACCCGAGTCAGGGTATAATTCTATGCAACAGTCAAGGTTAACTTAGCTACCCGACTATAGGTACACTCAAGCCTTACCTTACGGTTGCAATTCCCACTTATAGCCGACATATAATCCTCAAGGGTCAAACATCTCTTAAGGCTCAAGTTGAAGCATACATTCCCTTAGGTCAATACTCATTATCGTTGTCTCTCATTCAATGCCACAAGGTCATCCTATGGGTCTCCAATGGTCACCTATTATTCAGTCAATCTCTAAGGTTAGCTACACTGATAGCTAAACTTAATCGTTCAGGTGACTTCCCTAGAGTGGACGGCTACTAGGGTTATACTAGTTTCTTATTCTTAAGGCCAATAAGCAACCAACAGTTCTAAGGAACTCTACCCAAACCTATGGGTTTTAACTCAGTCTGAATAACTAATCGCCATTGTTGGTTATGCCAATAATTGGTCATGCAGCCCACAGTTTCTAGGGTCAAGTCTATCTATCTAATGTCTTCCTCAAGGAATGATTCCCACAGAGGCTCACTCTAGACTTACCCAACGATCGACTAAGATCGATCTATCAACATTACGGTCAAATTCTAACCTGACATACGATTCTCATCGTTCTAATAATCCATCAAGTAAATTCCCAATGATCCACATTTCTATTCAAATTCCCTTGTACCCACACGAACCCATAAGCCAATGCTAACTATTCAAGGGTCATCGATTCCGATAGTCTTAACATAATTATGGAATCATACTATTCGGTCCGTATGACAGAGTCAAACCACTAAGTCATAAGCCAACAATCTATATCCCAACCAACAATCACCTATACCGACATTATCCAACATGTTTGTAATTTTTCGTTTTCATTTGTTTCTCAATCATCAAACTATCTTACGGCATTCTTAATCTCATGCAGTAATGGTGAAGTAGTTCATCCCATTCAATCCGACAATTTATGTATCACTTAACCATCCTCTAGGCAACAACAGTATTCTGAGTCACTACTTGTTATTTTTCTAGTACAATTCAATTCTTCAGCATCATGCATCTATGCAATGACTATTCTTTGGTGATCAAGATGAATTGACATCTATTACACCTTAGGATCAAGGCACAGATTTCTAATATCCCTTTGATTCACCGACAATATTTTTAAACTTTCAGCTTAGCAACCAACTTTGTATTAGCCACATTTGATTTGTATCCAACCAATCGAAGTCAACATTCAGATGTTCTGAGCCACAATATTCTCTAGCCAAGTCTATTTACCCATAGCATACTAACTGTCTTACTAGCTCGAGTCATCACTCGACTAAATAATTTCTAACCCAGCCAACCGTTATCATTTCTACAATCTCGCTACCCAACATAGCATCACTGTCAGGGGACACTCGAGTCATCTATCAATAATACATGACTCCCAGCTAAGTCTCGGCACTACCTAGTACCCACAGATAGTCTCATTGCTATTCTATGAAAGGTCAACATACATCTCGTTCTGAGGTGGTAGAGGCAATATACCACTCAGAAACGAAGCCATCCTTAAACAATACCAACTCAATCTATTCCGGACATTCATGATCTTATAATGATCATAATACTTAACCAACATCTCGGGGTCTCAATATCACAAGCCAACATTCTTAGGGTCTAGAAAGCAGTAGCCAGCATGCATGAGTCAATTCACAAATTCTGTTGAACTCATCCATCAATTATTTTATTCCCAATTCTTTCTGTATCACATGCAATTCTCAACTTGTTACAGCATACCCAGCCACTTTTCTATATTCCCACATTTCTAACAGCATTCATAATATAGCATACTATGGCATCGAGTCATTGTTGGGTTATTTGTGTCCAAACCAACAACAATCATTCTTTCAGGGGCATCACAATGTATATAGACTTATTGTATGGAACATCCAGTGAGCAGCCAAGAGGGTCAATGATCTTTCAGACACGAACAACATAGGATGATTACAGAACAACAACAATATAATCGCGGAAGCAATCTTTGATTTAATCGCGGAAGCAACGTTGAGTGATCGCGGAAGCAACTTTGGTCAATCATCGATGCAACTTTGATTTGAAACGAACCAAAGAAGAGACCTAGGACGTAAAGCCGTGCTTTGATACCAATTTGTCACGCCCCGATTCATAGAGTCATTTATTCACATATTTTATCTCTTGGAATCGATCGTCCTCGCTTGGGCGTGATGCCGTACAAGTCTGGTATTGCACTTGTACAAGGCAAAGATGGTACATAATCGATTATTCTTCAAATAGGAACACATCGCAGCAGCAGAAGCAGATAAATTGAATTTAATAAGGACAATCTTTCTTATTGAATAGAAGTACATCACTTCTTTATAGCAACGGAGAAAAAGAGTAACTTAAAGCCACACAGAGATATGTAGAACTTTATTCTCTTTATTGATAATTGAAGAAGAGTACAAGACTTGTATTGAAGTACAATGATTACAGCACATCTCACTTTACATTGGAAACCAAATGAACAATGCTATACAGCTTACATTTGATATTTGGATACATTGGATTACCACTCGATATACTGACTTGGCTTACAATCTCACTCATACAACTAATTACAATGTTCTATACATTATGCCCTTTATAAACAGAAGACATCATCTTGTACAAGGAGAGCTTCTGTATGCCCAACAAATCTTCGATGCCGCGGGACCAATCAAGCCAATCTTCGTGTGTAGAACATTCCAAGCACGAGCACCTGCCCACAAAACGTGGGTCAGCACATCATCTATGTACTGGCGAACAGAATCCAACCCACTCGCATAAACCAATATTAAAGTGATCATTTAAGCAAGCATTTCTTAGAGTGATCTTTCTACTTGGGGCCTAACATCAGTTTACAGTTCATGGGTAATAATCAGAGTGAAGCATGTAAACATATTCTTAGTAGCATTCATGTGGACATATCATTTATCATTCTTGGTGTTATCATACAAAGGCATCATTGAGGCATACTAGGTGTTATCATGAAAAGGCATCATTGAGGCATCGTTAACATTAACATTTTAAACATGTTATAATAGTTCTCACTTCAAGCATCACTTAGCATGTATGTTGTGTTTGAGCAATGATTATAGCAAGGCATCTTTCTAGCATACTAAATGGAACATGTTAAGCAGGCAAGTTAAACCAACTTATACAATATCACAATTATGTGATTTCTTACCGATAGCCGACTCCTCGTACCTGTATCAATTACAGGTTATCTGATATACTTACTCTGCCTGCACAAAATATTCATTAGCATGCATCCTGACTACATGGTCACTGGTGTTGTTAAACCATATGGACTCTTCTCATTTCATTTCATTTTAAGATAATGCGGTCAGCATAGTAGGTGGCGAGCCTCTATGCCACCCCGCCTTATCTGTGCTCCCATAGCACTCATCATTATTTCCTCCTAGGCCGAATCAGTCCCCAGGGCCCTAGGAACCGTTCGAGGAAATTATTACTCAAACCTTGTATACAAGTTGTCCATGACCATGCGAATGCGTGTCCGACTCGATTGTGAACAAAATCGCATGGTAAAATATATTAAGGAAAGTAAAGGCAACAGTGCATCATTAGTCATATTCAATGACTTATTCATTTCGTCATTACCATTATTTTATTTGGTGATCTCAACGATCCCAGCTTTATCATATCTCATTCATTGCTTCATTGTAATGTATCTCATATCATTCCTTTCTTAAGAGGAACTTAACATACATTCATTTCTTATAAGGGACAGGTAGCATTTCATATTCTTCAGTACATGATTCTAGTGTTTTATTCAGTTCATTGGGTCGATAGCACCGCCAGTTCACTTCTTATTCTATCATTCACAAGGCATCTCATTAATCAAGTGTTTTATCTTTTTAGCAGCATTAAGCATAAGGAACAAGGTTATCAATTCAATCTCAGGCATCGAATCACATTAGCAGTTCAATGTGTTGTACATTTCAATAATTCTCAGCAAAAGCATCTTTATTATTCAGCAACTAACATATGGGACATTTAGGGGCAGTTCATAGCATTTCAATACTTCATCTATTAAGCATGAAGGAGTAAGGAGGAGGAAGGACAGTTCCACTCACCCAAAATTCTACTAAGTGTAGATCCACCAGCGAGCTACGTTCCAATATCCATTCCGTCTAGCCAGCTAAGAGAGACTGCATCAGTCTCAATTCTTCTCATTTCCAACATAAGTCACGGTCCAATATTCTGATCCCATCCAATAAGCCAACCAAATGCCTCGTACGAAGCGGGGCATTACAGGAACGGCACAGGGGCACGACGAGGTGGCTCGGCAACAAGGAGGTAGGTGTGGTTTATTGATTTAGATTTCGGTTGCTGGTGGCTATGGGGGCAGTCACTGCTGGAGTTAGGGTTTGGTGGCTGTCGGTGTTCGGGTGGTGGTTAGGTAGTTGCTGTGGTTTGCCAGAGGGGCAGTTGATCGGGAAGTAGCGAAGGGTGGTGACGATGATGGCAGAGGTGACGATGGTGGTGGTGTCTGGAGAATGGCAGAGAGGAGTAGGAGATGTATTACATCGTATCGGAGGTATTTGACACGACGGGGATGGATAACTGTACAATTGCTGGAATAAGATTGACACCGACACGGTGCACGCTGGCTTGGATTGGCACGGACACGATGCACGCACGTGTGGAGAAAATTTTTGGAGTAATTTGTGATTGGTAGAAATACATGGAGGAGTACCTGCCTATTTATAGGATGTGGGAATTCCCATTAGGATAAGGCTTGGGTTTGTTTAAACCCTATTTAGATAATATAAATATTAATTCAAATAAATCAATCTCAATTTAAATTAAATTCTATTTTAAATCTAGATCATCTAATCTCTAATATAAATATAAATTCTACCTTTAATTTAAATCGGTTTAAAAATCCAATTCAATATAGATAAAAACTTATCTTTAATTTAAAAGCCATTTTAAAATAAGGTCAATAAAATCCTTTTCAATTTAAATTAACCAAATTAATAAACTATTAAATTAAACAAGATTAAAAATATCTTTTTCATATCTATTAAAATATGCTATTAATTAATTTCGAAAATTACATATATATATACTGATAAATAATTTTAAAATATAAAACTTGCTTTTCTAATATACCATTTTATAATAATCATATTTATTATTATAATTATGTAAATAAAAGGCTTTATAAATAAAATAACAAATTTGGAACGATAACTAAAATACTTATTATATATATTTTGAAACTATAAAAAAATAAGAAAAAATATTTTTCCTAAAAATATGTACGCTCGCACATATTCGCACTCATCGAGCAATTACAAAAAATAAAATTTTGTGCGCGACGTAAAATACGACTACGCGACGTACAATACAAAATCTTAAATCAGTACCAAAATTTAAATAAAATAATAAAAAAATATTAGAAATTTAGGGGTTTTACAGCCAACTTCTTAGCGCCAATCCAGGCTCAGAAATAGCCAGAATCTATGAAAAAATCCCAGATGAAGTCGTTAACTCAAACATGACTTCACAGGATGACGGTGCTTCAAGAACGGGGCCCCAAGGTGATATCGTCGCTGGGGTTGGGATAGTATTAATTTCTCCCTCTGGGTTGGTGGTCAACCGGACATACTCTCTCACAGAACCCTGTTCAAATAATATAGACAAATATAACGCTTTGGTCATCGGGCTCCGACTCACAAAAGAAGTGGGAGTCGAATACCTAGAAGCATACGACGACTCGCAGTTGATTGTTAATCAAATCCGAGTTTCATACGAGGTTCGCAACGCGGACCTGATTCCTTATCATCCGACAACAATTATCATCATTGTAACCTTGGAGGGGTTCTTTATAGAGCATGTACCTAGGCTCCAAAATATTAAAGTCGACACCCTAGCAGGCCTCGCCGTTTCTTTGGCGGTTCCAAATCATGCTCATCATTTAGTCGATGTGATAGGCCATGTGCTGGTCTGTCCCAAAAACAACGTTCAACTAGGTACGAGTTACTCCGCCCAGATAACCAATGATGTACGAGACTGGAGACTCTCGTTCATCGACTTTGCAGTCTTCGTAATTCTGCCTAAGAATATGAAAGAAGCAACTGCAATCAGAAGGCGTTCTCTCATTTTTTTATGACACAGAAACAAAAATATTATATCAACGATCCTACGACGGGCTACTATTAAGATGCATGTGAAATGCAGAAGCCAAAGAAGCCCTACGCGAGGCTCTCGATGGCATTTGCGGGGCTCACCAACTTGGCCCGAAGTTGCAGGACCGTCTCCGTGGGATGGGCTATTACTGGCCTACGATTGTAGCAGACGCAGTCGATTATGCAAAGAAGTGTAAGGCTTGTCAGATCCATGCAAACTTCATACATCTGTCATCCGAGTTCTTGCACCCAGGAGTGGCCTCGTGGCCATTTGAAGCATGGAGAATGGACATTATTGGACCAATCTTCCCACCGTCGTCTAGGGGACACCGGTTTATACTTGCAATCATCGACTACTTCTCCAACTGGGCGAAAGCTGTTCCGCTGACAGAGGTAAAGACATCAAACGTGATCAGTTTCATAAAACATCATGTCATCTACCATTTTGGACTGTCCCGGAGGATCATTCATAACAACGGTCCACAGTTCGGAAGCCATGATTTCTATCGATTCTGTGACAAGAATCGGATTCAGAATGTGGCTTCAACGGCATACAACCCATCGGCTAATGGTCTAGCTGAAGCTGTTAACAAGACCATAATCAAACTTATCAAAAAGTTTGTGTCTTCAAACAAACGCGACTGGAATGAAAAGCTGGGCGAATGCTTATGGGCGTACCGTACTACAATTTGGACATCTATAGGAAATACACCGTTCTCTCTGGTGTATGGAAGCAAGGCAGTTCTCCCATTGGAGACCCAGATCCCATCGTTTCGCGTGGCCCTTACTTACCGGTTGACGTCGAACGATAACTACCATCGACGGCTACAAGAATTGGAAGCCTTAGATGAGAAGCGTTTGCAAGCCCAACAAAGCATCGAGCTCTATCAAGCACGCATCTCTCGGGCCTTCAATAAAAAATTCAAGCAGAGGACATTCCAAGTAGGCGATCTCGCCTTGGCCGTTCGCAAACTGATGGTCATGACTCAAAAAACTGCCAACAAATTCTAGCCCAAATGGGAGGGTCCATTCATCATCGAGACCGTATTCTCCAACGGTGCATACCAGCTCGCGAAATAGAATAGAGACTTGCTCATGATGCCCATAAACGACAAGTTCCTAAAGAAATACTATGTCTAAGGACATGCTGGTACTTCCTCAAACCTCTAAATCTTCCAGACTGTCGAGTTACGTACACCGAGTACCTCTGAACTTACACTCTATTTGCTCTGAGTGGGTTCACATTGTATCCTCCTGGGTGACAAGTCATGTATACTTAAATACCTCTGAACTTCCACCCTGATGCTTCACCCCGCTGGAGTTTACTAGGCGTATTGTCATGTCTAAGCGAAGTTTCTGGTCCTGATTATCGTGTGTCACATCCATATTGCCTCTGATACCGATAGTCTCTTGACTTAACACCTGAACTCGACCTGGGATAAAATCATGGTGTTAAGACCGCAGAACCTATCACGTCCATATTACCTCTGTTGGGTTTTATTTCAAATCTATTACTCGCACCACCAGTACACAAAAGGGTAATAGTCCACCAAAAATTATTCCTAATTATCGTGTGTCACGTCCATATTACCTCTGATACCGATATTCTCTTGACTTAACACCTGAACCCGACCCAGGATAAAGTTATGGAGTTAAAGCCACAGAACCTATCACGTCCATATTACCTCTGTTGGGTTTTATCTCAAATCTATTACTCGCACCACCAGTGCGCAAAAGGGTAATAGGTCCACCAAAAATTATTCCTGATTATCGTGTGTCACGTAAATATTACCTCTGATACCGATAGTCTCCTAACTTAATATTGACACAAAGTCATAGTCAACCAAATATTGATAACATTGACTAAATAATACTTGTGATAATTCAATACGACACACGACGACTACATCAGTTCAAGCCAGACGACAGCTCATTTTTGCAGATGCGAGTCATTTTTCGAGTCTGTACTTTTATATTTTATTGAGTCTAGAATGATTGTAAGCTGAGTTATGCTGGGCACTTGAGATTCAACCCATAACCTATCCAAATCCATAAAGCTCCACATCCAAAATCAGTCCATAGGACCCTTGGACCCATTCTGTGCTCTGGAGACAGAGTTCGGGCCGAACTCTGCATCCACACAGAGTTCGGGTCGAACTCCCTCCCCTAAAAATCAGCACCCAAATTTTTAGGGCTTGCTGGTTGCTAGTTGTCCAACGGCCAAATTTTTGAAAATTCCTACCAGAATTCTGGCCGAATTCTGCCTGATAAAAACCTATAAATAGGCCAAGAATTCTCTCATTTTCTATCATCCAATCTTCTCTTCTTTTCTCTCTTAAGCTCAATATAAGCCATACCCTTCTTCATCTACTAGCCACAAGTTTCCTAAGTCTCGAGTGCTCAGCATCTCTAAGTTAGGAGTCTTGTGCAAGAGTTCAAGAAGTAGCTTGGAAAATTCCAAGCATCGCCACTGCGATCCATTGTAAGAAGTTGATGTGCTCTTCTGAAGTAAAGGCACGGGGTGTAACTACTATTTCACAAATAGTGGATTTAATCCTGAGCTAGAGTTCTTAGGCCTGGACTAGTCCTCCACGAGGGAAACCAGGTTAAAATCGGCTGTGTTTGCGTATGCTCTCTTGCTCCTTATTTATTTTCCGTATTTACTCTGATTAATTTTAGATTGTGAAAGAGTTGATTTTTTAATTGGTTATTATTACTATAACTCTATTCACCCCCCTCTAGAGTTGCCATCTGTTCTTCAATTGGTACCAGAGCTCTGTTCTCTTTACAAGGACTTACATCCTAGAGCTGATCCATGGCAACCACACAATCCTTGATTTCCAATCACGGTGAAGGACAGTCCACTCATAGGCCTCCCCTATTTGATGGAACTAAATACACGTATTGGAAAACAAGGATGAGTTTTTATCTCAAGTCACTAGACTTTGACCTGTGGACTATCGTCACTGACGGTTACAAAAAGCCCGCCAGGATAGTTGTCAATGGTGATCTTGTTGAAAAATCACATGACAAATATTCTGACGAGAAGAAGAAACAGGCAAGTCTAGACGCGAGAGCTATTAATGCTTTATTCTGTGCTATAGACAGGAATGAGTTCAACAGGGTATCTACATGCACCACATCTCACGAAGTATGGAAACTTCTAGAAGTGACGCATAAAGGAACCACCCAAGTCAAGGAATCAAAGATAAGCCGTCTCACTCAAGAATACGAGGCTTTCAAGATGAAGCCAAATGAGACGATCACGCAAATGTTCACAAGATTCCTCGACATCATCAACCCCCTATCTTCGCTTGGGAAGCAATACTCAAATCACGAAAAGATTCACAAGCTACTTAGGGGGCTACCAAAAATTTGGAACCCTAAGGTGACAGCCATCATAGAAGGAAATGATCTCACAACCATGTCTATGGGGACCTTGATGGGAAAGCTAATGACTCATGAGCTTGACCTCAAGGACTTCGAAGAGCCTGCTCCTAAGGCTAAGGAGATCGCTATCAAAGCTCACCGACGGAGGGCTGAACCCGAAGAGACGGATGACGACAACTCAGAAGATGATGATCAAGCCCTCATGGTTCACAACTTCAAGAGATTCCTTCGCTTCAATCGAAGAAAGAAGGAACCATAAGAAGATGGAGAAGAAGAGCCAACCTGCTACGGTTGCAAGAAGACTGGACACGTCCGAAAAGACTGTCCATTCTTGAAGAAGAGCAACCGCTATGAGAAGCCATACAAGAAGACCTCCTCAAAGAAATATACCAACACAAGCATTTGGCATGAAAGCGAAGCTAGTGACTCCGAGGAAGAAAAGAAATCTCCTCAAGATACGGCTAATGTGTGCCTAATGGCGACGTCCGACAAGGTATCAAACGAAACTCTTGACGACTTCACTTTTGATGAACTTGGCGATGCTTTCACCGATTTACTTAGTGATCACAAAAAGGTCATTGGTAAATACAAACATGCCAAGGACAAAATCAAAAGTCATAAAGTCGAAATATAAAGACTTTCTCTATTACTTGATAACATTAGAGACACTTCACCCACGGATGTCACTGATGAGGTATCTAAGCTTAAAATAAGCTTACATGATGCCGAAGTATGCATTGAACAACAAACACAAGAAATCATAACACTCAACACGGAGCTTGCAGAAGAAAAGAGCAGACACAAGATTGCTATTACCAAGATGCATGGTTTGAATGCTAAGATTACTGAATTACAAGCTGTCTCTAAGAAACTAGAGACTAAGTTAGGAAAACAGGTTGCTCAACCTCAAACCCAATCACATGAGACACACACAAAGCATGACACCACTCATACTAGTCAACCACGTCATCCTCATGCTGCTCAAAATCATGCTTACATGTACACACACTTTCACAAAAGACACAAACCACATGCACGTAGAAATAATCATCATATGTCACAAAAACATCATGCTACACATAGATACAATCATCACCATATTACACAAAGACACAATCAATATCACTCTACATATAGAAATCATCATGTCATGCCATATAGACAATATCATCATGCCATACCATATAGCCAATATCACCATGCCACTCCACATAGTCATCATCACCATGTTGAATCTACATATCATCATACCTCTCCTCATTATTCTGCTTATAGACATCATCAGCACGCTCCTAATATAAATAGGAAAGCTACATGTACTTATTATGGTTTATATGGACATATTTCACCATAATGTTGAATTAGAAGATTAGTAGATAGAAAGATATATGCATGGTTTCCAAAAACTAACTTTTCAGGACCCTCAAGAACTTGGGTACCAAATGTCACATCTACTCTTGATGTAGGTGGACCTTCCCTCCTCAACTAAGAGTAAGTGGATTCTCGATAGTGGATGCTCGCGGCATATGATGGGAGACGCAAATCTTTTCGCATCACTATCGATGAAGAGAGAAGGATATGTATCCTTCGGCAATAACCTAAAAGGTTATATTATAGGTAATGGTATTATTGGTTATCCTCCCTCTCCCGTAATAAAGGATGTCTGTCTAGTGACCGAGTTAAAGCATAACCTGCTCAGCATCAGTCATCTTGCCGACCATGGTTATGACATTAACTTTGGACAAAACAAATGCCTTATTTATGATAGGTCAACAGGAGACATTACTTTTGAAGGGGTAAGAGAGGACAATATTTATATTTTCTATTTGTCTATAGATACTAACAATGCAGGTAGATGCCTATATGCTCATAAAGATGAACGGTTACTATGGCACCAGCGTCTTGGTCATGCCAACATGGATACTATATCCAGGCTATCGACCAAGAAGCTAGTTAGAGGCCTGCCCGACATCACATTCAAAAAGGACACCATATGTGCCGAATATGAGTTGAATATGGCAACCAAGTCATCTTTTCATTCCATAAACTCTGTAAGCACTACTAGACCCCTGCAACTACTCCATATGGATTTATTTGGCCCTAGTAGAGTAGCCAGTCTTGGTGGAAAACTCTATGCCTTTGTTATTGTTGATGACTTTTCAAGATTTACTTGGGTTTTCTTTCTTACTTATAAAAGTGATGCCATTTCAGTTTTCAAGATTTTTGTCAAGAAAGTTCAAAACGAAGAAGGCTACATGATTACTCGAATCCGAAGTGATCATGGAGGCGAGTTCGAAAATTCTGACTTTGAAAAGTTTTGTGATTCCAATGGTTTTGATCATGAGTTTTCTTGTCTAAGAACTCCTCAACAAAATGGTATTGTGGAGCGGAAGAATAGGACTCTTGGCGATATGGCTAGAGTCATGTTGAACAAATTTTTACTTTCGAAATATTTTTGGGCTGAAGCTGTCAGTACAGCATGCCACATTTTAAATAGGGTACTTATTCGTCCTATTACGAAGAAAATACCCTATGAGCTTTGGTTTGGGAGAATCCCAAATGTTTCTTATTTTAGAGTTTTTGGCTGTAGATGTTTTATCCTTAACACCAAAGACAACTTAGGCAAATTTGATGCCAAAGCTGACGATGGTATTTTTCTTGGCTATGCTGCCAAGAGTAAGGGATATAGAGTTTTTAACAAACGTTCATTAATTATGGAAGAGTCCAAAAATATGAATTTTGATAAAGATAACAGTACAGCAGCTACTCTTGATGATAATGTTGAGCCATCAACGTCTACTCCAATGAACACCACAACCGAAACAAATTCTCTGGAAAGCTTGCCTAAGAAATTCTCTTTCAAGCCATCACATCCAGAAAATTTGGTAATCGGCGAGGTTTCATGTGGAGTAACTACTAGATCATCATTAAGAGACTCTATTGCTAGCACTGCCTTTATTTCACAAATTGAGCCTAAAAACACTTTAGAAGCTTTCAATGATGAATTTTGGATTTCTGCTATGCAAGAGAAACTCAACCAATTCGAGAGGAGCCAAGTATGGGAACTTATTCCTAGACCGGCTAATCACTCGATTATTGGTACTAAATAGGTTTTTAGAAACAAAGTGAATGAAGATGGTTCAGTCACACGCAACAAAGCTCGTCTAGTAGCCCAAGGATACAACCAAGAGGAAGGTATCGACTACGATGAGACGTATGCCCCTGTTGCTAGATTAGAATCCATTCGGATGCTTTGTGCATTTGTAAATTTTTAAAATTTCAAATTATTTCAAATGGATGTTAAAAGTGCGTTCTTGAATGGTTTTATTAAGGAGGAAGTTTATGTAAAACAACCCCCTGGCTTTGAAAATCATAAATTTCCTGACCACTTGTTCAAGCTAAAGAAAGTGCTGTATGGCCTCAAACAAGCCCCTAGAGCTTAGTATGAACGGCTAAGCAATTTCCTGCTTGATAAAGGTTTTTCAAAAGGGAAAATTGACACTACACTTTTCATAAAATCTTTCAAAGACACTATTCTTTTAGTACAAATATATGTAGATGATATTATATTTGGTTCCACTGATGAAACTCTTTGTCAAGATTTTGCCAAGTGTATGCAGACCGAGTTTGAGATGAGCATGATGGGGGAGCTCAACTACTTTCTTGGGCTGTAAGTCAAACAAATGTCAAATGGAACCTTCATCTGTCAGTCAAAGTATACAAAGGACATGCTGAAGAAATTCGACCTTGACAACGTCAAACCAATCAGCACTCCTATGGATACTTAACTAAACTTGAACCAGATGATAGTAGCAAACCCGTAGATCAACGTAAGTATCGAGGTATGATAGGCAGTCTACTTTATCTTACTGCAAGTCGCCCTGATATTATGTTTAGCGTTTGCCAGTGTGCTAGATATCAAGCAAATCCTAAGGAATCACACATGACCGCGGTTAAGCGTATCTTTCGATACCTTAAGGGTACGGTTACAGTGGGCCTATGGTATCCCAAGTCAATATTATTTGACCTCATTGGTTACTCTGATGCTGACTTCGCCGGATGCAAGGTCAACCGTAAAAGTACGAGCGGTACGTGTTATTTATTAGAAAAAGCTTTAGTCTCTTGGTTTAGCAAGAAGCAGAATTTTGTCGTACTATCCACAACAGAAGCTGAATACATCGTAGCTGGGCGTTGTTGTGCACAAATTCTATGGATGAAGCAAACCCTTGAAGACTATAATTTATCTTTCATGCATATTCCAATCTTTTGTGACAACACTAGTGCTATAAATTTGACTAAGAACCTCATTTGTCACTCACGTACGAAGCACATTGAAATTCGTCACCACTTTTTGCGTGATTATCAGCAAAATGGCACGATTAACTTAGAATTTATTGACACTCATCATCAGTTAGCAGATTTCTTCACAAAACTATTATCCGAAGAGCGCTTCAATTTTCTTTGTCGTGAACTTGGAATCTTAGATGAAGCTGTTATAAATTAAGATAAACCTGCGTAAATATCGAATATATCTTGATTCTATTATGATGAACTTGCTACGGGTACAAGCCGAAAGGGTCCTTCTGACAACAAGGCGTAAAAGCCTAAGCGACACGGTGCACTAGTCCTCAGGACTTCCGCTAGCTGGGATCCGGCCCCTGCAGCTAACCCATGGCAGCTTCAAAATATTGAATTATGATATAATTCCTTGTTTATTATATGGTTCATTTTTATTTATCACATGCTGAAACACTATTATTTTAATTTCATATTGCTGCTTCAGACTCAATTTTTATTATTCTTTTGTTTACTAATTGGGTCTTTCCTATCTCTATACTCACATCTTATATTGGTTTGTCTATTACTTAACCAATATTTTTTTGTTTTCTGCCTGTTTCCTGTTCTATGACTAGGACCCGGAATTCGGGCCGAACTCTGCTCCTAGCAGATTTCGGGCCGAATTCGGCCCGACTGTTCCAGAACCGGGAACAGTCCCAGCCGTTGATCAAAATGTTGATCCAATGGTCATTATTTCACCCGACAAAGAGAAACCCTTCCCCTATATTCGATTTCTCATTCATATCCTTCCTTCTTACCACCTTTCCACCTTCTTAAACACAATTCTATCAAAACCCTAACCCTACTTTCTCCTCTTTTATGCTCCATTCTTCTCCAAACTCAAGGAGAAGGCTTTTTTTTCAATTCTCTTCCATAGTTCATCACTAGTTTGAGGTATAATTCCTTACTTTTCTATATCTCAATTTCTTTCATTATCTATTGCGTTATGGCCCCTCGTCTGTTCAACCGCGAAAAGAGACTTCGGACAGAGGGAGCATCCTCGTCGAATGCTCCTCCACGCGTTGAGCCGCCCGTTGCACCACCCGTTGCACCGGCCATTGAACAACAAATCCATCCGTTGTTCAATCCTCCTCGTCCCAATGATCCAAACACTTACGACGATCGAATTTTTGTATCACTAGACGCCTCTAATGATTGGTTTAGTGATTTTTGGACACGTCCAGTATTTACGGGATACCCCATCAACTTTACCATTTTCTCATAATATGATGCACTATTTCATGACCTTTGTCTTGATGAACTCGTTACTTCTAATTCGGTCATTTATCGTAGTGCCATTCAAATGTTTTACTGCAACTTGACCCATGATGACACTCATATCTATTCACGAGTTGTGGGAATTGATATATCCTTTGATGATTTTGAACTGGCCGAATATCTTGAGCTTCAAGAGCCTAATTCTTGGGAAAAGCTTGTTGAAGCTAGATCCTTTATCTTTCTCGAAGGGATTTCACTAGTGAGCTTCAAGGACGACCTGTGTAGCCCAAACACACGTCCTCGTAAGCTCTTGGCAAAATTCCTCAATCTTTATTTCTATGAGCTTCATCGGATCATTTTCAACACCATTCTACCTAAAGCGGGTTCTACCGATGAAGTTACTTATTTTGAGATCTCAGCATTGTACCATCTCCACTTCCATGTTCCTTTTAACCTTCCACGCACAATGATGGATTGGCTGATCAACTGTAGGAAGAAACCAAGATCTTTGGTTTATGCATTATACCTTCCTATGATCTTTCGTGCGTTCCATGTACCCCTTGATGAGTGTCCATTCTTACCTGCTCCTGCCTTTCTCTCTAAGGCAAGGAGGCTTCAGACGGCCATCGGCTCACCAGTAGTGTCTGAGCATTCTGATGATGAGCCAGAGGCCCCTCCTCTCGGACAGGATCCTCCTCCTCCTCCTCCGGCCACTCTTGAGTCTCTTCAGGCCATGCTCCGAGATCACTTCACTTTGGAGGACGATCGATGGACTCAGCTGGACTATCGGACTACCTTGTAGATGAGTTCTATCAGCAACTCGCTGCATGATATTCGGTATTCTATGTCTCGTCATCCTTCCATGCCCATTCCTATGGAACGAAACCTAGGTCGTGAGGGATTCCGTATCGATGACCCTTGGGTTCGTCGCTACATGGATCCGGATGCAGCTTTTGTGGACCCACGTCGCTCCTTTACTGATGCTTCGGACGACGCCGGGCCCTCTCATGCTCGATAATGGATATGCACTACTTGTGATGCTGCTACTGCGGATCTTAGATTATATTTATGTATTTTGCTTTAGTTACTTTTATGTACTTGATTTGTAGTAGACTTTTTATGAGTTGTGCTTTTGAGACTTTGGCAGTACTATTATCAGTTTCTATGTCATTATGACTCTTGGTTATCATCTTAGTTTATATGCAGTTTCTTCCCTTTTTGGTGTGTTTTCCAGTTATTCTTTATATATCTCATATTGTTAAATGCCAAAAGGGGGAGATATGTGTATATTCTGTTCTGTTTCTTGGTTTATATGTGCTTTTGGAAGAATATTATTAACAGGCCAACAAGATTCACAGCATTGTTTATGGGGGAGATATTCTTAAGCTCGGCACTAATTATGGGGGATCTATGTCGTTATATGTGTCCAGGTATGGATATTGAATATACAATTATTATTTTGTCAATTATCAATATGGAGGAGATTGTTGACACAAAGTCATAGTCAACCAAATATTGATAACATTGACTAAATAATACTTGTGATAATTCAATACGACACACGATGACTACATCAGTTCAAGCCAGACGACAGCTCATTTTTGCAGATGCGAGTCATTTTTTGAGTCTGTACTTTTATATTTTATTGAGTCTAGAATGATTGTAAGCTGAGTTATGCTGGGCTCTTGAGACTCAACCCATAACCTATCCAAATCCATAAAGCTCCACATCCAAAATCATCCACAGGACCCTTGGACCCATTCTGTGCTCTGGAGACAGAGTTCGGGCCGAACTCTGCCTCCACACAGAGTTCGGGCCGAACTCACGTCCCCTAAAAATCAGCACCCAAATTTTTAGGGCTTGCTGGTTGCTAGTTGTCCAACGGCCAAATTTTTGAAAATTCCTACCAGAATTCTGGCCGAATTCTGCCTGATAAAAACCTATAAATAGGCCAAAAATTCTCTCATTTTCTATCATCCAATCTTCTCTTCTCTTCTCTCTTAAGCTCAATATAAGCCATACCCTTCTTCATCTACTAGCCACAAGTTTCCTAAGTCTCGAGTGCTCAGCATCTCTCAGTTAGGAGTCTTGTGCAAGAGTTCAAGAAGTAGCTTGGAAAATTCCAAGCATCGCCACTACGATCCATTGTAAGAAGTTGACGTGCTCTTCTGAAGTAAAGGCACGGGGTGTAACTATTATTTCACAAATAGTGGATTTAATCCTGAGCTAGAGTTCTCAGACCTGGACTAGTCCTCCACGAGGAAAACTAGGTTAAAATCGGCTGTATTTGCGTATGCTCTCTTGCTCCTTATTTATTTTCCGCATTTACTCTGATTAATTTTAGATTGTGAAAGAGTTGATTTTTTAATTGGTTATTATTACTATAACTCTATTCACCCCCCCCTCTAGAGTTGCCATACGTTCTTCACTTAACACCTGTACCCGATCTAGGATAAAATCAGGGTGTTAAGACCGCAGAACCTATCACATCCATATTACCTCTGTTAGGTTCTGTTTTAAATCTATTACCCGCACCATCAGTGCGCAAAAGGGTAATAGGTCCACAGAAGTTATCCAAATCTATTACTCGTACTACCGGTGCACAAAAGGATAATAGGTCCACAAAATATTATTCAAATCTATTGCTCGTATCTCCAGATGCACAAAAGGGCAATAGGTCCACAAAAAGTCCCCCAGTGGGATGTCCTTTATTAATCGCAAATGCTGTATTAGGCCCTCTAGTACAAGCATCACAGATACCATAAATAAAGAATGGAGTGAATGTATTCTTTTTATTCAAAATCAGTTACATTGACAGGACTACATCTCCAGCAAAAAAAATGAGGAAAGAGCTGAAGAAAAATCTACTACTCATCAGCGACACATAATTTGGTGAGAATGTCTTCCAGTTGTGCAGTTGAGCACTCGATTTTCAGCTTGGCTCGGCGTTCAGCTTCCTGGGTTAGCCTTTCAGCATCCTCAAGATGTGCATGAGCCTGCCAATTATCCTCCACCTTCTTCAGTGCACCCTCTAGAGCGGCAGAGGCTCGTGTGACCTCATCGATCTCCTCGCAAATCTTCTCTCTCTCTCGACGAGTGGCATGGAGCTCAGTCTCCAGAGATGTCAGCTTGGCTTGGAGCTGGAGGAGCCGTTCGTTAGTTTCAGTCATAGCACGAACGGTGGTCTCCTCACGAGTTAAGCAAATCTCACCCTTTCGGCTCAGCTTGTCGTATTTAAAGAGACAACTTATGGAGGTATTTCTCCAAGGTGGGCTTGGTCATCTCTATTACAGCCTTCACTTTTTCTACGGCTATTATGAGAAAGGCACGCTCCTGTTCCACAGCAGCGGACATGTCGACCTGCCATAATTGTTACAATTGGGTTAAGCGTCGATCAGCCTCTACCAGTTTATGCTCTAAAAGGGTATCCATTCCTTCTCCACCCGGGAGCGTCTTCAGTAGTTCAATCTGACTGCAGGCACAATGACGAGCTATGGCGAATGATGTTCCTCTCCTCAAAGCATCCTCAACCCCCCGTTTCAAATAGCGGTAAAAACTCTCGACTATGTCCTTTGACGACTCGTCTAAGTTCTCCAAAGCGAACGACGTCGAAGGGATAGCACCTAGGGAAGCTGAAGGCGTCTGGGAAGGAGGTGCAGCAGAGCTTGATGACCCTGTTAGAAGGGAAACAAACTCCGAGCGATGAGATTTCCACGCAGCGGCAATCTCCTCCTCTGCAGTCCGAAGAAGTTGAAAACTAGGCAGATCAGAAAGTTCAACTTCCGGGGAAGAGGCAGCTTCAATCGATCCCGCATCCACCAAAGAGATTGAAGGAGCTGTGACTTCTGTACTCAATACGGTAGAGGGCCCCTCGATTCGAGCTGGAAGAGGAGAAGGGATACTTCTTGCTTGTACCAGGTTAGACCCTGGATCCTCTTCTATCCCTTCCTCCGCAGCCACATCCACTATCGGTAGTGGAGAGACAGGCCCTATAGGTCTAGAACAACCGACAATCAGCTTGACCCGAAGAAGATGGAGTTGAAGCAAAAAAATCTCCTCATTGGTAAGAATGTGACATAGCTTACCAGAGGTGGGGGGCAAAGACGGGGGCTCAGTTGGAGTAGTCTCAGCTCCTCTCGTCGCCTCCTCCACATCTCCTGTGAGGTCAGCAATGGCGCCCAAACCATCCACGTTTGCCTCCTCAGCCCCTGTTGCTCCGGGCAGAGACATAATTATATCAACACTAGTTTGTGAGGACCCCGTAGCTCCAAGGTCAGACCCCAGAGAGGGAACCGTACGGGCAGCATCTAGTGAAAGAAGGTTTGCTTCCTCCGATGCCTGCGAAGAAGAGCCTTCAGATAACATTCCGAGAACAACATTGGGGCTTGTCGTGAAAGAACTTACCCCCGTGTTGACTTCGGTGTCACTACCATTTCCTCGACGGCAGGCCCACGGAATCTAGCCGTAACTCGCTTCTGGGAACGAGGCCTATCAGTGACAGGGGGTTCAGGCCTGCTTCGTTTACGCAGAGGATTTGGTACAGGGGAAGGCACGCGCATCGCCAAAGGACTTACAGAGGGCTGGAGATCTTCAGAGTTATCTTCCTCCTCCTCCGTGATGTCGGAGTCAGAATCGGAAGCTTTCCTCTTCCCCTTCCCCATCCTCTTATAGAAGTCCCTCGGTCGCTCCTCCAATTTCGTACCAACAATAAAACTGGTACGTGGATCAAAGTCGTTGGGAGGCGCATTCACGGACACATGACGAAGGGCCGCCATATACGCGATATACCCCAAAGTCCCGGCGTCAGGCAGGATGAAGATGGCCTGGGTGTGGGTCGCCGAATAATAGTGCTAGGCCCGAATACCATCCAAGACGCTCCTTCGAAACCCAAACAGGGATTAGGGTTACTCAAATATAATTGACTATACCCAAATTGCCGAGAGTACCGGCTGGGTAAGTATGGCTCCAAGTATACAATGTTATGGTTGCGGCACACCATATGTGAGGGACGGATACTCTGCAACCAGCAAAACCGCTTTTCGGACAGGTTCTGGGTGCAGCAGCGCTATCGAGGTGAACGTGTCCCATCTCTTCCTCAGTAAAAGACGGGACCGACACAAAAAAGGAGTATCTGTCCACCCGCGCAAGAACGGCTCGGCAGTCGGGAAAAGTGGTAAAGTTTCAGGACATGTCACGATAGTGATAGATGAATGCATCGTCATTTGTCGCATTACCCTTCGGGCCAGGTCACATCAGAGAGGGGCAATGCATCAGCAGTCACCCCATTAAATAATGGTACGGCAGCTCAATTATGTTAAAGGGTTTCGTAGGTTCAAGAGCGATAACTTTTGACGTAAAAATACGAAGACCCCGATGGATGCTGCATACCATAGCTGGAAGTAGAGCCAACTTGCCTCCAAAGACCAGCTTTATCGCCGAAAGAATCAGGTTACGGCTGATCCTCTCAATCGAACCAGAGCCCCCCGTGACGACGCAAACCCTCAGCCATATCATCAGGTACCCCGCCAGGATGGCCTTAGCAGACAAAGGCTAGGTATCATGATAAAAATAGCTGAAAGTGTCGCTCAGACTCCCAAACCCGTCACCAGCAGCCTGGGCCCTCTTGGTGCTTCGCACCCACTTGTTCCAGAGACTGGGGACTTCTAACGACAACTCGACCAGAGACGCTAAGGTTAAAAAGATAACCAATCCAAGCCTTGGTATGAGGAAGGTTCCTTTCCGAGCTTTCGTCCTTCTTCTTGGATATTTGTTGACAGGTGCTATGGTGACATAGCACTTCCTGGTATACAACAAAAAATCTAGGAAACCGTCGCTCCAGTTCCTCAAACTCTTCGTTCGTCGGGGTACACTCCTCATAAGCTTCATCTCCCCAGGGCAATTTGGATATCATGCATCTCATGAAGAACAAGCCCCACCTCTCCCCCGGTAGTAAAGAAGGTCCCAGTCTGACAGTTGTACATCTCGAGCAATGCCATAAACAACTTCGGGTTCATAAACAAGCCATAGCAGGAGCCCCTAACAGTGTAATAGAGGCCGATCCGTCGTAGGGTGTCCTCATACTCCGCCAAGATCCAAGAGGTCAGATTGACCCATGGAGGGGAACGGTGCTTCCAGTTCAATAACGACAATCTCCCTACAGGGTATGACCCTTTGTGAGCAATCTGATTCAAAAAAGTATTAGCCTCGGAGAATCGCATGTTGGGCTTCAGTTCGTTGATGAGACTGCCAAAAGCCAGCCCAAGGACAGAGTAGCTCATTGTCTCCATTACTGCAACCACTGACCACGTAGGATTATTAAAACGGATATGGCCCACGAAGACTCCCTGTTGATCCAGAGTTAGAGAACCCAGCAACTTTCTCTCAAAAGGCACCATATTGACTCCTGATAGGGGAAAGTGGCACTCCATTAGGGGTATGTGAATCGTTTCTCCCTGAAAATATATGTCCTAGCTCTCAGATATCTCCATAATGTTCGGGTCTGAAAATAATCAGGGCATCTCCGAACAGAAATATAGGCTTCAGATGAATGCCATTCAGATGCCCAGAGTTCTTCATGCTAAATAAGAAGAAGAAGGATTGGCTTCTGATCTCCCTCAATCTGTCTTCAGGTTGACTTCGGGTGATCTGAGTCGACACATCTTGGATTATGTGGTCAAATCTAGCACCCAAGGCAGACTAAGCATATCCTACCAGAACCTCCCCCGAAGGAGCCGTGGGCAAGGTCACTGCAAAGATCAAAGAAAGAAGACATTCAGAAGAAAACAGAAGTGAATGGGCTTTTAAACAATACACAGAAGCCTATACGGCTCAGTTACGAAGGGAACATATGCGGCTCAAATTAAGTAATGCAGCCTAGGCAAGCAGAACATATACGGCCCAGATATGGGAGGATTCATGCGGCTCGGTCATATGCAGCCCAGATATAGACAGGGTACAAGTCGCATGCACTCTGATACTTATGCGGCTCGGTCCATGCGGCCCAGTCACACAGAGCACATGCGGCACATGCCCCATGAAGGCCAACTGTGCACTAAAGGCATTAAAACCATAGCACAGTGGTGAAATATGGTCAGACCCGTGCATAAAACATGCGACATGGCTGTTTAAATTCGAGTGATCATTCTTCCGCCATACCCTTGATCGAAGGATGGACGTCTGGGTGAAAGGAAGGTGACTTCTCAGAAGCGTTCCCCTTACCTTTGTCGGCGGCGCTAGTGGCTTTAGAAGCTTTGGGGGCCATGGCTAGTCGGAGAAGATGAAGAAAATACAGCAAAGAGAGAGAAATTCAAAATAGAATAGAAGAAAGTCTTTCTATCACACAGCATGTATTTATAGGCTAAAACAATAGGTGCTGCTTCAGTTATCATGCCATTAAAAGATAATGATGGCCTTTTTGGATTTTATCCTTAGTAACCGTCATCTCATAATCTCGGAAAGAGAACCCAAATCTAAAAAGCAAAATCCGAGCATTAAATGCAGCAGTAACAGCTGGACAGAGTCTCTCTGCGGCTCAAAATTTTCCTGCGGACCAAGATCTCCCTGCGGCTCGAAACTACCCTGCGGCTTGATGTTTCTTCTCCATACTTCTTATTCAAAGTACTTCAAATTTGTAATTTGAAAACTTTAAAGGGGGTCTTGTAGAAGTATGGAAAAGATGGAGTTTACGCGAATCATCACTCCATGCGGCCAAGTGAAACTAATCCGCAGAAGTAGTGCTCATGGAGACCCCATGCGGATAAGCGAAACTAAGCCGCAGAAGCAAGGCTCTCGAAGACCCCAAGCGGCTAAGGGGACGCGAGCCGCAGAGGAAAGGCTCTCGAAGACCCCATGCGGCTAAGGGGACTCGAGCCGCAGAGGGAAGGTTCTCATAGATCCCATGCGGGCAAGTAAAACCAAGCCGCAAAAGCAACGTTCTCAAAGATCCCATGCGGCCAAGGGGAGCCGAGCCGCAGAAGCAAGGTCCCTAAGGCCACTATGCGGCCAAAATGAGTCAGACACTACTTTGTGGAGGAGACACATGGCAATTTGACCAAGTCTCAACCAGCCAGATTCGCTACAACAAAATCTCAATAACCTCCACCAGCTGGCAGCCCAAGATCGAGTCTTTGTGTGCTGTTACAAACACGTGGCCACGTAGTCCTTTATGCGGCCCAAAATCTGCTATTGCAGGAATCACTATAAATAGCAGGGTACTACACCCATGCTAGAGGTTGGCAATCAAAGGCTAGCAAATTTCTTCAAGAACAAAGACTGCATCTGATAGTTCAAGGAGTAAGGCAGAGTTGTTATACTTTCCCGAGTCTCCATCGTCACCTCCCAGAATCAAAAACTAAACAATTGTACTTAGATTGTTTTCTAGGATTTCTTTCTAGGCTTTCTTTTGTACAAGGGAGTTTACAATCAAGTTTAATTCCTCTGTAATTTGTGTTCTTGATATTTTAATGGCAAACAGATAGTATAGGATATTTGCCTGAATTTGTTCTAGTTATCATTTCTGAGATGTTATATATTACTTCTACTCTTTGAGATGTGTTGATGACTCTACCACTTATTTCTATTTGGTTTGTATTGCACTTTGACATCTATCTATTTTTATATCATGCTGTTATTCCTCCTTAGCTATTGTGATTGAGATTGTATCTTTCTGTGATTGTCCTCCGTATGGAGAGTATTATTGACATGTACATTTATATTGTGTTATATTTGGTTGTGTAACCTAGGACAACGTTCTACCGTCGACACTCTAGCGTAGGCTGGACGTACCCACGGTCTCGTGCCCTTTTACCGGGTGCGGGTTGTGACATTATTATTAAAGTTATTGAACCAAGAGTTCACTGCAACTAGGTATAAACTGGCGGGGTATGGATTCTCGGTAAACTGACTTATGATATACATACAATTTTCAGGTACTATAGAAACTATATTCTTTTTGGCATATAATTATTAATTTTTCATAGTCCGCAAATCCTACACCCTGACTTCAGTTTGATTTGGTACCCTATTTCGTATTACTCGTCTTCTCAATAAAGCTTGTAGTTCTTTCTTTCTTATCTTTCTATTCTCGAATCTTTCTTTCTTATCATTTTTAAACTACTACAAGATTTTGATTCCATTCCACAGATTCATAATCGTGTCTAAATGATTTTAGTTTAGTGGTTGATCGTGCTGAAGCGATTTTGATTTTTTTGCATTCTTAAACGATTTCTATTGTAACTAGACTATTTTGACTATATTTTATCGTACCACATTGCATCTTTTTTTATGTTTCGATTCTTATTGCGGTCATGCCTAACTGATTTTGATCATTCGTGTCCTTTTTTATACTTGATTACATTCTTAATCATGTCTATTCGTACCATTAAAATTTTGAGGACAATTTTTTTCTAAAGTGAGTAGATTTGTAATCCATGTTTTTGGGTTTTCAAAATTTTATTTATTTTTTTATTTTATTTTATATAATTGTGTTGGAAAATATATTTTCGTTTATAAAAGAAAATATAGGTATTTTTAAATGACAAAATGGTTGTGCCAAATTACATTTTCAAAATTAGATTTTGGGTTTACAAAATTATTGTTTAAATAATATTAATTTGAATTATTATTGTAATCAAACATTAGATTTAGATTTGATTAATTTAGTTTTAAATTAATGACTATTACCTTTGACCAATAAAAGATTTGCTAAATTATTTTTATAAGATTTGGATTTATGCAAATATAATTTAAATTTTATTTCATAATATTGGATATTATTTTAAATTATTATTATGATCAATTATGGATTTACATTTGATCAATATAATTTTAAAATTGATTTGATTTGAATTTTATGGAAAGATTTATTCATTAGATTCTTAACCCTTCTAAATTAGGAAATTATGTGTCAATCTTCATCTATTTAAGAGAGACTTTTTTTTTTGTTTTCTCCGAACAACCAAAACCCTTCAAATCTAATTATAATTAAGTAATAGCTACCCATTATATATACCTATTGAACCTACCTCATCTCTCACATTTTTTTTTCCAAAATTTCTCTTTTTTTGGTCCAAAATAAGCCCAAAATTCGTTATAAATTCAGCATCTTTTTTTTGAAGCTATATAACCTTCGCGAAACCATTGCGACCAACTCCGGACTCCGTTTCACCTTCAGTTTTTTTTGTTAAAACCGTATCGAGGTTAAATTTTCAAATCGATAATTTATTTTCTATAATTGAGAACATGAATTTTTAGAAAATTATTTGAGTGTTAGTTGTCCAAAAAATTGACATATCACACTGTTTTCGAGATTTCGGGAGATCTGAACTCCGTTTTGTGAACCGCTTGATGTTTTGGAAAGATGAAACATAGATCTATAGTATACTAATTTTATCGAAATTAATAAAATAGTTTATTATTTTGTTTAGTTTGTAGAACCCATAGATGGTCGATGATTCACCGAATTAGTCGTGGTTAGCCATAATTACAGCAACTTTCAACCAAATTGAGATTGTGTCGCACACGTAAACTCCAAAATAATCGAGGCAAGTACACTATTGTTTTATATTCTTAGTAGATTATAAATGCTATCTCTTTGCCATGTTTTTATTTAGTATCCCGTTGTCACGCCCCAGAACCAGAATACTGGAGAGCGGGGGCAGACATAGCCAGCTACGTATAGTGAAATGGGATCCACTCCACTATACGGTCACGGCTGTCTAGATATATGAGGGTTTATCTATAAGCCATCAGTCTCTTAAGGTCAATAACAAGCCTAGTGTCTCAATCACAAGCAAATAAACAGAGTTACAAGATGTAAGATCACCAAATATACAATAGTAAGGCGTCCCAAACATTACATATTCAGCTGATCATGAAGCTAGTCGTTACAAAATGTGAAGACTAGCAAGAGTTTTAGTCATACATGATCAACCCTAGGTTGCCAATCATGTTACAGCCCGTAGGCCGACAGTAAATAAAATGTACACGAGCTAACACTTGCTCGGCGGCTAAACGCCTCAAAAGAATAATTTTACAATAGAGTGGGAGAGCAAAAATAAACCCACTCGTTGCCCTGGTTACGCCTGGTGTTCACTATCGGGCTGGAAAGTCGGTGGATCCCTTGGTGCTGCTCTGGTATCTGGCCATACAAAACCAGCTGGGTCAGATCCCAGAAAGAGCAAGTGCCACAAAGGAGGCTTCACTTAGGAACTAAAACCAGCAATCAGCACAAGAGTAATAATATATAAAAGACAGTAATTAAAGAAAAATATGACAGGTGATATACGATGAGATATACCATGGGACTATTCAGATAACCAGGTTACAACCCGTAAACCAAACAAGGACCGGGGTTGTAACCCTTCGTCTGAACAGAACTTGGATTCTCCCACCATTTATCGGCGAGATAAAATAAGAAAAACATGTCATATGACAATCTTGTACAGAATCAAGGCAAGAATAGACTGGTAAACTTCATCCAACATTTTACGGCCAAGCAATAAGTACGGCTTGATACTTTAACTAACTAGGGTTATCACAGGCCTAGTTACTAGCAAGATGCAGTGAGATTGATCCACAGCCACAAGCCCTGCAGACCATCCAGGCTATCCAGACGCAATTTAGAGTTGAATTCAAGTGGGTACATCGTCTAGGAAACGCATGTACCCTTAGGTGACTTAGAGGGTGCAACACATGACAGTGTGCTGGAAATGTGCCCTACTCGACGGTAGGCTACAGATCCCAAGTGGGGCGCCCAGATAACGGGATTGCCTGTAGCTGGGAAATCTCTTCATGACTACTGGATTTATTCTAGTTGTTAGCCTTAGTTGATTTCAGTGGGTACCCCTGACCGTGGTACTCAGGGATCCCCGTCCTAGACATGATGCAAGACAAGATGGGTTCATTTGTACAAGCACAATCGTCCACGGTGTCCAAGTTATTCAATCTTGTCAAGTCGTGTTAGCCGTCGCAACAGCATTTCGAGAGCTATCATGTCAGGTTTATCATGTCCAGTGTACTTTGTCAGGAGTACGCCACGGCGGGCCACTATCAAGAATTATCATGTCAAGTTATCATGTCAAATTGGTCAGGTCAAGTTATCATGTCGGGAGTGCACCACGACGGGTCACTATCAAGTCATGCCATAATCAAGGAGGAAAGAAACTTGAGCAATTAAAATAATAATATAATATAATATATATATTCTTGAAGCCAAGGAGAAACTCTACAACTTTCATGTTGGGAGAGGGAAAAAATTCTGACCACAATTCACGCAAATAAGACATTTAAACAATCAAAGTGGGACCCATGTGGTCCAAAAGTGGGAGAACAAACATGCGGTTAAAGAGAGTGGGAGGCCACCCATACGGCCAGGAAACAATAAATGGGCCAAAAATCAAATAAGACAAAAGACAGTGGGACCCTCGTTAAATGCAAACTCCCACTTCAGCAAGCGAGTCAACTAAAAGAAGCTATGTGGGACCCCCACAATTAATGCAGTAAGAAGTGGTACACGCGAACCCTTTAATTAATGGTTCACGTGGCCAAATATTAAATAGTGGGGGAAGGGAGCCTATGCGGCTCACCTTAGATTCCATGCAAAATTTCCACATACAAATAATAATATTATTTAATGGCCAGAGGCCATGCGGCTCTTGCACCAAGCAATTATTAAGGCTGTAAATGTCCATGCAACTCACCCTCACAATTGCTTGCATGAAAATACAAAAGACAACAAATATTAAATAATTTCTTATGCGGCTCTACTTGATTCATGTATTAACGGCAGCAAAAGTCCAAGCCTTACGCGGCTCCACTTCTCCTATTGCTAATACGGCCAAAATAGCTTGCAATTGTAAGCAATAAATGCTAAATGCCTAGAATGTTGAAGCTAAGGCAATTGCGTTAGCTGATGGTGATTAAAGCAATTGAATATTTAAAGCTAATGATAGCATTAAATAGTAAGCTAACGCCTTGAATATTACAACTCATGCCTTAAATATTTAATGCATGGAATACCCAAGCTTCCATGCGGCCCATTTTGGTCTCCAGGAAAGCTTGCTGATGCAAGCACTAGAATGCAATGCTTTATTTAATACATGGCAATGCATTAAATGCATAGTAATGCATTAAATGCATGGTAAAGCATGGAATGCTCCATGCGGCCCATTTTGGTCTCCATGCGGCTAACACTATCAGCATGCTCTTTTGCATGCAATTGCAAAAGCAGGCTAAGCCTTATGCGGCTCTCATGGGGGCATTAGGAAAAATGCATTGGAACAATGCATTAAATACATGCATTTTAATATAGGCAATAAAATATTGTATGCATTAGGTGCACGTTGGAATATTGCATGCAAAATATTGCATGCATATGCGGCTCACATGGGTACTGATACATTCTATTCTTAATGCATTAAATAATGACGCCTATGCGGCTAGCTATTATCATTTAAATAATGCAAGCAAAATAAATGCTGGCTATTGCATTTATAGGTCATGCGGCTGAGTGCAAAAATGTCCATGCGGCTCAGAAATTTCTCGTAGGTCAAAATTGGACCAAAAAAAATTCTCTGCAACCATGGGATCATCAACTTAGCAAAATATACAAGTTTGATGGATCAAAATCCTGGGAACCAAAAATACCACAAAGCTAGATTTACAAAAATTTAACCGTGGAAATGAAAAATGACAAGTACTAAAGTGGGTTAGAAACTCATGAGAAAAACAATAGAACAATAAAAATGGGATTCCTCCATGAAGCAAGATGCACTTGCCTAAGCCCTCCACTCTCTCCTGGTAGGTGAAGAGTAAAGATGGAGAAGAAGAAATGAGTAATGAGTAATAATGGAAGAGAGAGAGTGGGATAGATATTTATGGTGAGAGTGGTGGTAGGTGGGAGTGGTGGTAGGTGGGAGTGGTTCTCCACATAAAACCCAACCAAGCTAAACCCACTAAACCGAACCAAACCAAGCCAATGCCAAGCCATGATGAACCATGCAAATGCAACATGCAAAAAATAAAATCCAAGGCTAACTAATTATGACAAACCAAAAATACGAGCCCGAAATACGTACACGTATTCCCAATACGTAATGCGAACTACGGGCATCACAACTCTACCCACCTTAAAAGAATTCCGTCCTCGGAATTTAATCAAGTGGATAGAGATGCAAGGACAAGCTATACTAAGCAATCAATCATGCAATCATGTATGTAAGCAAGGAAATCGAAGGCACGAGAAGGAGGAAAGATATCCTGCTAGGAACCTCTCTGCCGGTTCTGGATCTGAGCTTGGACCTGGGCATACTGCTGGGGTCTCTGTAGCTGGAAGGCTAGGGCCTGAGGCGGCAATGGCCTTGGAGGCTGGTATTGCTGCTGAAACACTTGGGCCTGAGGCGGCAATGGCCTCGGCAATGGATACTGCTGCTGCTGGACTGGGGCTGGTCCCCTTACCGAGGGACTAGTCTGGGCTGATGATGAACTGGCCCTATTCGGACAGGACCCTATCTTGTGGTCCGGTGCTCCACAAGCCAAGCACAATCCCTGTGCTCTGCGACATTCCGAAACAACGTGTCCTGGCTTCCCACAATGAGTGCAGCCCATTGCGGAAGACTACTTCAGTTTCTGTTGCTGAGGGGACGTGACCGACGTCACTGAGGCCGCTTGCCTCGGAGTTCCAATTGTCAAAGCCCTGACTATCGGGGCTGGTGCTGTCGACTGGGTCATCTGGCCGTGAGATCGCTTTCGACCTCCGGTCCTGTCCACTATCCTGTGGGAGGTATACTCGTGCCTCCTAGCTGCCCTCAACACTGCATCAAAAGTCTGATGCTCAAACTGTTCCACTGCCAGCAAAATCTCGAGGTGGAGCCCCTGCTGGAACCGCTGGGCTCTATCATACTCGGTTGTAAAGTGGGAGCAAACCGACTAAGCCTGGAGAACTCGACCGCATATCCATCGACCGTCCTGCCTCCTTGCTTCAGGTTGGTGAACTTGGTCTGTAGATCGTACCGAGCCACCGTATCGAAGTACTTAGTCTGGAATCTCTCTCTGAATAGTGCCCATGGAATAGGGGCCACTAATTCCACGGCCTGTGCTGCCCACCAGCTGCAGGCAAGATCCAATAACTGTAGGCGCACCACGGCCACCTTCTCATCTTCCGGGGTCTTGGCTGCCTCTAAAATGACTTCAGTATCCTGGAGCCACGCGTCAGCAGCGATAGCATCTTCACTGCCATCGAAGAATGGAGGGTTCAGGCGCTTGAAACTGTTCGCTGCACTATTCCTTGGATGACCGTCTCTGTTCAAAGCATCTGCCACTGCCTGTTGCAAGGCATCTCCTCGACGATCTTGGGAAGCTAACAATGATCTGATAAGACCCACCAAAGTGCCATCATCAGGCTCTGCAGGCTGGACTGGCTGAACTGGCGGCTCTCCTTCAGTAGGTACGACTCGGGAGGCCGCACCTGAGTGCTGGGCCTGATCTTCTGGTTGCTGCTGGTCCACGGGAGGTGATTCGCCTTGCTGATCGGCAGGTCCAGGTTCAATACCGCTGAAGAAGACGACATGGGAATAATAAGGAAGGACCAGGACAGATCAACGATTACAAGCATGTGATCAGGACAAGAATTTCAGGAATCAAGAGGATACGAGCAGAGATCAAGGGCGAGTACTGATTGAGACATCTATTCGGTAAACCCCCACATATCTTGATTTACAAGACCTGCATGGGCCACCACTAAAACCATGTCACGCCCCAGAACCAGAATACTGGAGTGCGGGGGCAGACATAGCCAGCTACGTATAGTGAAATGGGATCCACTCCACTATACGGTCACGGCTGTCTAGATATATGAAGGTTTATCTACAAGCCATCAGTCTCTTAAGGTCAATAACAAGCCTAGTGTCTCAATCACAAGCAAGTAAACAGAGTTACAAGATGTAAGATCACCAAATATACAATAGTAAGGAGTCCCAAACATTACATATTCAGCTGATCATGAAGATAGTCGTTACAAAATGTGAAGACTAGCAAGAGTTTTAGTCATACATGATCAACCCTAGGTTGACAATCATGTTACAGCCCGTAGGCAGACAGTAAATAAAATGTACACGAGCTAACACTTGCTCGGCGGCTAAACGCCTCAAAAGAATAATTTTACAATAGAGTGGGAGAGCAAAAATAAACCCACTCGTTGCCCTGGTTACGCCTGGTGTTCACCATCGGGCTGGAAAGTCGGTGGATCCCTTGGTGCTGCTCTGGTATCTGGCCATACAAAATCAGCTGGGTCAGATCCCAGAAAGAGCAAGTGCCACAAAGGAGGCTTCACTTAGGAACTAAAACCAGCAATCAGCACAAGAGTAATAATATATAAAAGACAGTAATTAAAGAAAAACATGACAGGTGATATACGATGAGATATACCATGGGACTATTCAGATAACCAGGTTACAACCCGTAAACCAAACAAGGACCGGGGTTGTAACCCTTCGTCTGAACAGAACTTGGATTCTCCCACCATTTATCGGCGAGATAAAATAAGAAAAACAGGTCATATGACAATCTTGTACAGAATCAAGGCAAGAATAGACTGGTAAACTTCATCCAACATTTTACGGCCAAGCAATAAGTATGGCTTGATACTTTAACTAACTAGGGTTATCACAGGCCTAGTTACTAGCAAGATGCAGTGAGATTGATCCACAGCCACAAGCACTGCAGACCATCCAGGCTATCCAGACGCAATTTAGAGTTGAATTCAAATGGGTACATCGTCTAGGAAACGCATGTACCCTTAGGTGACTTAGAGGGCGCAACACATGACAGTGTGCTGGAAATGTGCCCTACTCGACGGCAGGCTACAGATCCCAAGTGGGGCGCCCAGATAACGGGATTGCCTGTAGCTGGAAAATCTCTTCATGACTACTGGATTTATTCTAGTTGTTAGCCTTAGTTGATTTCAGTGGGTACCCCCGACCGTGGTACTCAGGGATCCCCGTCCTAGACATGATGCAAGACAAGACGGGTTCATTTGTACAAGCACAATCGTCCACGGTGTCCAAGTTATTCAATCTTGTCAAGTCGTGTTAGCCGTCGCAACAGCATTTCGAGAGCTATCATGTCAGGTTTATCATGTCCAGTGTACTTTGTCAGGAGTGCGCCACGGCGGGCCACTATCAAGAATTATCATGTCAAGTTATCATGTCAAATTGGTCAGGTCAAGTTATCATGTCGGGAGTGCACCACGACGGGTCACTATCAAGTCATGCCATAATCAAGGAGGGAAGAAACTTGAGCAATTAAAATAATAATATAATATAATATATATATTCTTGAAGCCAAGGAGAAACTCTACAACTTTCATGTTGGGAGAGGGAAGAAATTCTGACCACAATTCACGCAAATAAGACATTTAAACAATCAAAGTGGGACCCATGTTGTCCAAAAGTGGGAGAACAAATATGCGGTTAAAGAGAGTGGGAGGCCACCCATGCGGCCAGGAAACAATAAATGGGCCAAAAATCAAATAAGACAAAAGACAGTGGGACCCTCGTTAAATGCAAACTCCCACTTCAGCAAGCGAGTCAACTAAAAGAAGCTATGTGGGACCCCCACAATTAATGCAGTAAGAAGTGGTACACGTGAACCCTTTAATTAATGGTTCACGTGGCCAAATATTAAATAGTGGGGGAAGGGAGCCTATGCGGCTCACCTTAGATTCCATGCAAAATTTCCACATACAAATAATAATATTATTTAATGGCCAGAGGCCATGCGGCTCTTGCACCAAGCAATTATTAAGGCTGTAAATGTCCATGCAACTCACCCTCACAATTGCTTGCATGAAAATACAAAAGACAACAAATATTAAATAATTCCTTATGCGGCTCTACTTGATTCATGTATTAACGGCAGCAAAAGTCCAAGCCTTATGCGGCTCCACTTCTCCTATTGCTAATGCGGCCAAAATAGCTTGCAATTGTAAGCAATAAATGCTAAATGCCTAGAATGTTGAAGCTAAGGCAATTGCGTTAGCTGATGGTGATTAAAGCAATTGAATATTTAAAGCTAATGATAGCATTGAATAGTAAGCTAATGCCTTGAATATTACAACTCATGCCTTAAATATTTAATGCATGGAATACCCAAGCTTCCATGCGGCCCATTTTGGTCTCCAGGAAAGCTTGCTGATGCAAGCACTAGAATGCAATGCTTTATTTAATATATGACAATGCATTAAATGCATAGTAATGCATTAAATGCATGGTAAAGCATGGAATGCTCCATGCGGCCCATTTTGGTCTCCATACGGCTAACACTATCAGCATGCTCTTTTGCATGCAATTGTAAAAGCAGGCTAAGCCTTATGCGGCTCTCATGGGGGCATTAGGAAAAATGCATTGGAACAATGCATTAAATGCATGCATTTTAATATAGGCAATAAAATATTGTATGCATTAGGTGCACGTTAGAATATTGCATGCAAAATATTGCATGCATATGCGGCTCACATGGGTACTGATACATTCTATTCTTAATGCATTAAATAATGACGCCTATGCGGCTAGCTGTTATCATTTAAATAATGCAAGCAAAATAAATGCTGGCTATTGCATTTATAGGTCATGCGGCTGAGTGCAAAAACGTCCATGCGGCTCAGAAATTTCTCGTAGGTCAAAATTGGACCAAAGAAAATTCTCTGCAACCATGGGATCATCAACTTAGCAAAATATGCAAGTTTGATGGATCAAAATCCTGGGAACCAAAAATACCACAAAGCTAGATTTACAAAAATTTAACCGTGGAAATGAAAAATGACAAGTACTAAAGTGGGTTAGAAACTCATGAGAAAAACAATAGAACAATAAAAATGGGGTTCCTCCATGAAGCAAGATGCACTTGCCTAAGCTCTCCACTCTCTCCTGGTAGGTGAAGAGTAAAGATGGAGAAGAAGAAATGAGTAATGAGTAATAATGGAAGAGAGAGAGTGGGATAGATATTTATGGTGAGAGTGGTGGTAGGTGGGAGTGGTGGTAGGTGGGAGTGGTTCTCCACATAAAACCCAACCAAGCCAAACCCACTAAACCGAACCAAACCAAGCCAATGCCAAGCCATGATGAACCATGCAAATGCAACATGCAAAAAATAAAATCCAAGGCTAACTAATTATGACAAACCAAAAATACGAGCCCGAAATACGTACACGTATTCCCAATACGTAATGCGAACTACGGGCATCACACCCGTTGAGACACAATTGTGACACGATAGAATTGTTTTATTATTACTTGTTATTGTTGTTTAGTGAGTCGGAAGAGAAAATACTCAGTAGGTATGTGAACAAATCCTAATTATTATTATTGTGGATGGCTAAGTCATACACATCGTATGGGTCAGCCGTATCTTTTTATTGTGGATGCCATCTATATAATGTGTCATATTAGCCCAGTTGTTCACATGTCGAAAGGTATTTCACATACACTGTCTGTTAGTCTTACATGTTCATGTTCATGTTCATTGTCCAGTTATCTTGTTTATACATAATATTGCCAATGGTCTTCTTCTTCGTGTTATTGTTCTAGTTCATATACATGTTTCCTTTTTTGTTAAATTGCATCTCTGTTTATCTAGCTTTATTTTGTACTGAGTTATATTATTACAATAGGGTTGTACTTTGCTCATTTCTTGACTGGATCCGTTGCAGGTGACTTGTCATTCTTCCTACTTTTGCACCATGGATCTTTCTGGGGAGTTAGAGATATCTTGGAGGCCAAACATAGATTCTAGTTAGATTAGATAGTTCTTGAATTTAATTATTTAGCGGATTTGTTTTCGAATGTCATTTTGATGTATTATTGGATTTATAAATAAATTAATTATTGTGAATGAGCAAATAGATGAAGTTATGATAAAATATTATCTGTTTGGTTTTGAGATTTATATTGAGGTCTAGACAGCATACTACCGTCGATGCTGCGGCATAGGCTGAACTTGGCTACGTACTCGTATCCCAAAAGTGGAAGCGGGTCGTGACAACATTGCTACACGTCTCTACCATGATGACATGGCAAAGTTTGTCATGTCAGCATTTGGAATGCATATGACGCTAATGCTGTCGCGAAACGTCGCTACACAACTGACATGGCAAAGCTTGTCATGTTAGCATTTTTATAGTGAAATGTTGCTTTATTTGTCGCTAAATCAGCGACGTTTAGCAACGAACTTTGACGTTGCTGATTAGCAATGGCACGTCGGTCCGTGTCGTTAAACCAACAACGAAGTAATATTACTGACAGATGTCGCTACATCGACGAATAGCGACATTTTTAGTGTCAGCGACCATCGATTACCCGACATCACGAATTCGTGGCTAATAACGTCGCTAAAAATTCTAGCGATATTTTTTGGCATATTGGCATCGTTTCTTGGCGTCGCTAATATGACTTATTCCTCTAGTGATAGAAAGAGGAATAAAACTAAGCAACAATAGATTTAAAAAATTAAAATATGCATAATATCCAATTTATTTAAGAGTGAAAATATATACTTGAGATAGAGTTGTAAATTTAGATCTTCAAATTGTTGTGAGAAGATCATATCTTTCTTGTAAGATATTGAAATTTGCAAGCATTCACTTCAAATTTGTGTAGAAATCGACGAGCCCTTCGAATCATAGCTCATGTGTAAAAAGTTGGTGAGATATTCAGATCAAAGCTCACATGTGTAATTATTTTCGTAATAGTGTATTAAAGCCGGAGAGAGTTCCGTGACGAGTGTCTCACGAAGGATACCGAAATACATCAGATAATTGTGTTATTGTCTCGTTTCTAGTACTTTTTTTTAAATTGCATATTAGCATTTTTGTAGTTGTGCTTATGTTTAGTTTCACCCTACTTATCCCCCCCCACCCCCACCCCCACCCCCCCCCCCCCCCCCACCCCCCACCCACCACCCACACCCACACACACCCCAATGTAGGGTGCTTTACAATTACCTTTTAATAATTTTTCTTGTTAAAGTAAATTTGTACTTCCGCTCCTTTATGATGCTTGTTGGGTTCTCGTAATTTTTTTTTACAAGACTTGGGTTTCTAAATGCTCCGATTTGGAGTCCGAGCCAAAGGGTTCCAAGGAGCTTCATCTACATGATGCCACTGATCGAGGAAACAACATAGAGCTCCTACATCCAAGAAGTCATGGGTGATTTTCTTATTTAATCTTTTGTATATTACACTTGGGGATAGCCTATCGTAGTGGGTTATGCCAAGTAATTTTGGATGTTCTGTTATCTACAGTTTTATGCATATTTTAGTAGGCCCAATTATCATTTTATATCGAACTTGTTTAGGACATGTTTAAATTTTGCTGCCAACCTTTTCTTATTATATTCCTTCATGTTTTACATTATATTTGTATGAATTGAGATTGGAATTGATAGGCCAAACATAGGATATGAATGTTCGAACAACCAACCATAGTACAATTTTGACTATATTATGGTGGACTAGCATCCATGTGATGTATAACTAGTCGTTTCCACGTGTCTAGCCTTCCATAATATCGAAGTGGAGCGTGACAATTTCATCTTCATCTTATTTGGTAGACATAATATGACTTGAATAATCTCCCTTTCTTTCTATGATGGACCTACTTGAAATCTATGTCACAAGTTATTAAAAAGTGTAAGAAAAAGCATTCTCTTTATGCATTTTGTGTTAACTTTATTACCTTATAACTTACATAGGATGCGAGACATACTCTCACTTTATGTCCGAGATATCAAATAAATCAAGTGGGTTGAACAAAGTGTCATATTAGATTTTGTGCAACTGCCTATTGAATTATATCAACTAAATTTTTTATCTACTTATAAAAAGAACAGCCTATAAAGTAAATCGAGACAACTTCAACTTAAAAGGCAATGTGATTAAGATTAAATGTATCTGTAGACACTTGAGTGCTTAATTAAACACGACTTATAACTTGTGGTTCAGATACCACTTGTTGAGAATATTATGAGATTCTAACCAGACTTATTTATGATGCACGATATGAGACTTGAACAATGCGACTTCAAAAAGGAATTTTTTTTTTTATTATTTCTTATTAAGTTTATGATCAATCTTATATATCTATATAACCTCCTACTGATATATAACTAAATGTTGGGAACGCGGTAAGATCCGAAATGGAGTTGGCCCATAAGGTGCGATATTTTGAATTGGGCCCCATATGCCTTAAAAGAGAATTCTCATGTAAGGCCTGAAACAAATCTCAATTATCTATACCACATGATTCCACCTCCTAATTGATGTGGGACTAAATTACCAATTCCATTGTCACCCTCCATTTGAGCGCTCAACCGGAAATGAGATACAGTCCAACAATCTCCACCTTAGCTCGTTCCCGCTAGTCGAACAACCTTAGCACCCTTGATATCTTATGTTCGTTCCCACCAGCCGAACAACCTTAGCACCCCTTGCTACCTTTTTATTCGTTTCCGCCAGCCGAGCATCCAGGAGATCCAACATATTGTCGTCTCGACCCGTTCGACCACAGAACCAAACCGACACGTTCATCCACACCACCATTGTATGCCAACCACAAGTCTTGCTCCACCTTTAGCTCGTAAAACCCATCTTTGAAGCTAATTCATGTAGTTGATGCTCCTACTCCACCTTGAGAAGAGTATGTATAATCTGATTATACACATGAACAATGCTTCTACTCCACCTTGAGAAGAGACTGTATAATCCGATTATACACATGAACGTTCAGCACCATCTGTCTCGGATCAATTAGAGCTTTCCATACTAGTCCCGTAACCATGGGCTTTGATATCACTTGTTGGGAACGCGGTGTGACATGAATCGGAGTTGGTCCATGAGGTGCGATATTGAATTGGCCCATATGCATTAAAAGAGAATTTTTATATAAGGCCTGAATCAATTCCAATTATCTATACCTCATGATCTCATCGCCTACCCGATGTGGGATAAATTACCAACTCCATTGTCACCCCCTTTTGAGCGCTCAACCAGAAACGAGATACAATCCAATAATCTCCACCTTAGCTCATTTCTGCTAGCCGAATAACCTTAGCACCCTTGCTACATTTGTCCGTTCTCGCTAGCGGAACAACCTTAGCACCCCTGCTACATTTGTCCGTTCCCGCCAACCGAACAACCTTAGCACTCCTTGCTACATTTTTATTCGTTCCTGCTAGTCGAGCATCTAGGATATCCAACATATTGTCATCTCGATCCGTTCGACCACAGAACCAAATCGATACGTTCATCCACACCACAATTATGTGCCAACCACAACGTCTTGCTCCACCTTAGGCTCGTCAAACCCACATTTGAAGCCAATTTGTGTAGTTGATGCTCCTACGCCACCTTGAGAAGAGCTCATATAATTCGATTATACACATGAACGTTCAACACCATCTATCTCGAACCAATTAGAGCCGCTCAAACCAGCCCCATAACCATGGGCTCTGAACACTAAACTCTATATAATATCATTTTTCACGTCATCATCGACCTCGCAAGGATTTAGTGCTCAACTGAATGCTTGATACAACTGATCTATGCATAACAATTTACATGCAAAATACTTCTTTCTTCCCACATAGGGTTAGGCATCATAAAGATTCACAGGCCAGTTAAAAGTTATCTTCATGGACTTGTAATTTCTAAATATTCTTTCTGAACACCGCCAGAACTGGTTCGACCAAGCTTTACACATAATAATTAATTTTTTATTTATTCCGTAGAATAACTGCATAAACATTCAAAACTAAAAGGAAGCTATTAGTCACATAGTCATTCAACAGTAGATAGTAGCAAACAAATAAAGATCTATTTAATTTTCAGCCCATCAATAGTAGGAGGGGCACAAGCAGAATAGACCAAATCTTGGATGCATCCATCTTTGCTTTCAAGTTGCTCTCTCTCCTTCCACAGCTCACTTGAGATCCTTGTGCACTTCCATTTATCATTGAATTTGTTGTAACTGTAAATAAAATGAAGAACATTAAAACAAATTGTATTCACTTTTTGTTCATATTGATAGAATGAAAATAAGATGACAGTGTGTCACATTGACATACAACTCTAAAATGTTATATTTGATGTTGAAAGAAGTGAGACTGCACCATTTCCGGTCAGCTAGGATAGAAATTCTGGTACAATACTATAGCCAGGGTCTGAAATTCAAATTCTGGTGGGCCAAATCCATAATTTGGTTAATGTATCCACTGATGCCCATATATGATGTTAAGTTTTTTTTTTTTTTTTTTCTTCTTCTTGTTGCTATATTTTTTTTCCCATGATGAAAAAATTCTTATTCTCCTTCTCCACTTCTGAAACCCTAACGCTAAAATCAAATTATATATGGCATCAAAGGAAACTTTGTAGACATTTTTTTTTCTAATCTTCCTTCCTCCAAAATTGTACATCCATCCTTGTTTTATTTCTTATTTTTTAAAAAAGAAAAATCTAATCCCCAAATCTTAGTTTGGGATTTATGTTATTATCTACGAAATAGATAGGTCAGTTATGATTTTGATTCAATCCTAAATCGTTATTCAGGTCTGATTAAGATTCTGATCTAGATCGTCGTTACAAGAACCCTATAAGTCTCACCACAAGAATGCTTTGGTGACGTATTGTCCCTATTCCTCTATTACACCATAGGCACGAAGGATAATTCAATTTCTCATTATTATATAATATGTATGGATAAAAATTGATAAAACCTATGGCCAAAGGAAAATATGGCTCGGGTTATGGTAGTAGTAGGAGATCCACAACATCCTTTAGGGGAGAATTTTCGTGTCAACTTACTATGCGACCTTGCAAGGGTTGTAGGATGTTCTGGACTATCAAAATGATGATTGGAAGTGTAAAGCAAAATCAGGATTAATAGTGTGAAGTGAATTGCAAATCACACATGAAGATGATTGAGGAAAGGATCTTTGTTCCTTGTTGGGTTAGTTCGATTCTGAATATGGGTTCTTAGATTCTATCACTTGACTAGGTCTTTGAGGCAATAAGGATTGAGAAAGACCGAAATAGAGAGATGAACGATTCACCTATGAAAGTTGAGAAAGTCGATGTTGCTGAACAATTGGCTTGGGTTGAAGTCGTCCCATGTGATCAACCTAAAGAAGATTAAGACATGATGGTAATTAATCCACTTCTGTAGTGTACCAATTGCAGATGTCCAGGACACACTGATGCCAATTGTTGAAGAAGTATCCCTATTTGAAGCCTACAATACTGACAGGGCAAGAAATACTGCTCCAAGAGGAGATTTTGGTAGTATTATTGGATTAATGACTCTGCTAGTAAAAAAATAAATTAGAATCCATGAGTCTCTTGATCTCTGGCCTAATAAATCATTTGAGTTCAGATGATCATGAAGTCATGCAACAGGTATTCCAAACTCAAAGAAACTTGTATTATTGCTTTTGTGTATAACGTTGCTACCTACTTTGGTATTTTTTTGTTTGCCTAAAAAGATTCCAATAACTTCTAGATCATTGTTTCAGGGGCTACAGATCATATGAAAAACTCTCACCATTATTTCCCTTTATAAAACTTGCATTTGGTCAATACAAAAATTAAATATGCTGATGGATTTTTAGCTAATGCCTCTGAAAATGGAACTATTAAGTTGAATCATATCACTTATTATATATACTTTACATATTCTAGAATTTCCACTATTCTTCTTTGTTTCATCTATCTTACAAAATTATTGAATTGCTCAATAACCTTTCTCATACTTTTTGTGTCTTTCAGTACCTACGGACGAGGCAAACTATTGGGAAATGGTTGTGAAGTAAGACTCTACTTGATGGATACAAAGGATTTTTTATCCGGTCATTATTCTTCTAGTTTATCTTCGAGTAATATCTCAATCAATAAGATCAGTTCAAAGTCTGCTAAATTCTGCAATGACATGCCCATCTATGACATTCATCTTTTAATCTAATAAAGAGCCTATTTACATAATATTTTTAGTTTGTTTCCTTAAAAGTCTAAATTTTCAAGTTCGTAAGTTTGCTAAACATAAGTTCTTATTTATAGTCCTCCATTAAAGTTGATTCTTCTTTCAATTTTTTTCTTTGGATATCTTCATATTTGGTATCTTTCGATGGCCGCATAGATATGTGTTAGTGTTAGGTGGGGTTCCCAACATTTGTAGAGAATACCTCGGAGTGCGACAAGCGCCATCTAGGTGTTGGAGAAGTTCGATAAGTCGAGGGCGACAAAGGTAGTGTATTTCGGCGCATATCCAAAGCTATAAGAAAAGTATCGTATAAGAGTCTAATACATTGATATACTGATCTGACATCACTTTGTTCCATTATCTTTTCTGCTCGAAGAGGACACTTTTTGTATACTGCTGGTATACCAAAACCATTGTACCGATGTCGAGGCTAATGGTTAAATTTGGGTATTTTATTTACATTGTTGGAAAATGATCAATGGTCCAGATTTGTTCAGGATTATAAGGCTTTAAATATGTTTTTCCTAACCGTAATCCATCATCATCTTAATCGAAGATCATAAGGAGAGAGTTTTTAAAGGTTGCAACTTTTCAAAGAAGAGAAAGAAGGGATTGATGGCTACTTCGAAGATAGATAATTTTAGGGAGATCATCGACAATTGGCTATCGTCATCTCGTCTTCGGTAGCCTTTTGTAATCTATTTTCATTACTTTGAGTAGTAGTGGTGATCCATTTGGATCGGGTGGAGAAGCCTGTAGAGGGTATAATTTCTATTTTATTAGTGAAGGCTTTTCTTGGGTCGGACTTCGATTATCCCGTAGTTTTTCCCGTCAAGGTTTTCTATGTAAATATCTTGGTGTTTGCATTGTGCTTTCATTATGATTTAGAATATTTGTTTTATGCATTTTTGATCCTTGCCAGGTCCTATTGGTTTCGGGAACGATTTTTGCATTTCATTCCCAAAAAAATAGGATAAGAGCTATAGTTAAAAGAGTTGTGTCAGAGCATTGGTTGTCAGGTGTTAGGGGCTGACATCCATACTGAGTAGAAGAGATTAATGCGAAGCCAGTGCGCATGATAAACCTAAATGATTCCAACTACCATAATTGATGGAGCAAGATAAAATATTTGTTTTTTAGGAAGCTGCATCTTCCGGCATTTGCTTTCGAGAAGCCAAGTGAAAAATTCGATGACGACTGGAATTTCAACCATATACAAGTGTATGGGTATATTAGGTAGTTCGTCGACAATAGTTCGTATAATCACGTCGCTAACATTGGGCATACAAAAATATTCTAAGAGATTAGAATCCTTGTATGCGAAGAAGACCGTGATAAACAAATTGTTCCTGATCCGACATATGATGGATCTTAAGTCCAAGGATAGTTCATCAATTACGAATCACTTGAGTTACATGGAATGGTTCATTAGTTATCCTCTATGGGAGTAAAATTTGATGACAAAGTACATGGGCTTCGGTTGTTATATATATTACAAGACTCATGGGAAACCGTACGAGTGTCTATGATTGCTTCTGCTCCTGAAGGTATGGTTAGTCTGGAATTTCCTAAGAAAATAGTGTTAAATGAAGAGATGCATAGAAAATCTTAAGGCATGCCATCCACATCATATTCAGAGCCACTTATTTCAGAGATCCGAAGTAGGAGTAAAATCAGGCCGAGCAATAGTAGAGACGAGTAGAGAAATGTAAGTTAGTACGAGGACTCCGAGTGTTACTATTGTGGGAAGGAGGTCCACATCAAGTAAAATTGTTTAAATTAGAAGAGAGAGAAGAAAGACGACTAGGGGAAGCAAAGTGAAAAGACAATATCGACCGTCTCAGCACATGGAGATGATGTCATTATTGTGGGTGAGGAGGTTATCATAAATCCCACCTACGTTGATAATTATTGGTTGGTAAACTTAGGAGCTTCGACGCACTATCTCACAACAGGGTACAATTTACAACATACACAATAGAAGACAGTGGAGTGTTGAAGATTATCAATGGGAATGTGTCAAAGGCTATTTCAATAGGAGATGTGAATCTAATAAAAAATACGGGATAAACTCTTGTGCTTAAAGGTATTCGTCATGTCCCATATATCCGTTTCAAACTGGTGTCGGTTGGAAGGTTGGATGATAATGGATTCTTTATTTGATTTTTTGGGAACTATCAGTGGATGCTTACCAAAAGTTCGTTGGTGATCACCCGAGGAAGCAAGAAGTATAGTCTCTACTTTATGGAATGGACCGCACAGGAGGAACAATAGGTGAATGAAGTCAGTAATGCATCTATCGAGTTTTGGCACCGATGGATCAGCCATACCAACTTGAAAGGAATGAGCTACTTGTTAAACATGATAGTGATTCCAAGGTTGAAGTCTGGAAAATTGGAGCGATGCACACACTGCATAGTTGGAAAGTAAAATAGGGCATCTTTTCAAAGTTACCCATCTTCAAGGAATTTGGTGTTGCTTGAGTTGAATCACTCAGACATTTGTGGTCCAATGAAGGTATTGGTGGTGCTTGTTATTTTGTAAAATTCATTGATGATTGTTCCAAGAAATTTAGGTCTGTGTTATAAAGACCAAAGATCATGTGCTGCCTACTTTCATGGAGTTTCAGGACTCATTGAAAACGAGATAGACAAGAAGCTAAAGTGTGTTCGGTCCGACAATGGTAACGAATACATTAGTCACTTTGATGCTTATGCAAAGAGCAAAAAAATTGACACTAGAAGTCTCCACCAAATACACCTTACCTCAATGGTGTAGCGGAGCTTATGAATATGACACAGATGGAGAGGGTACGGTATTTGCTCTCAGAGAAAAACTTACTAGTCAGTTATTGGGGCAAGGCTCTCAATACTACTTATGTTATTAATTTGTCTCTTAGTGTTCCTTTATAGGTGATGTGCATGACAAAGTATATTATGACAAAGAACTGTCAGATAGTCACCTTTGAGTGTCTTGGTGTAACGCCTTTGTGCATGTACCGATGGACAAAAGGTACAAACTTAAGCCGAAGATGAGGCAATACGTACTTGTCATCTATTGTCGGGTTGTATTCGGGTATAAAATCTATGACCCAGTGAAAGAAAAGCTCTATATAAGTAGGGACGTGGTGTTTGCTGAGGATCAGACTCTGACCAACACTAAGGATTCTGAGATGTCTTGTGAGGCTGAAAATTTGCTTGAGTTAGAGTTATCATGCTTCAAACTATTTTCAGATGACACTATAGAGAATCCAATTATGGGGGAGCCAATATGGAGTTGCTCCCAACCATAGTCATCAACCTGCTGATGATGATCAGGATGACCATCAGGACGATGAGCATGACAATGAGGCAGTTTTTGAAGGCAATAAGGTCTCACTATACAGCCAACACAATCAGCTCCATTAAGGAGGACACAAAAGAGCGTTAACCGTCCATAATGTATTCACCATATGAGCATGTCATATTGACTAACGATGGAGAACCCAAAAGTATCATAGAGGTGATGAAAGGTGAATACACATAGGAGTGGATGCAGGTCATGAAGGAGGAGATGAGTTCCTTACAGACAAACTCCACATATGAGGGTTGTGGTTGCCAAAGGACAAGAAGGCTTTGAAGAATCAATTGGTGATTAGAGTAAAGCAGACAGAAGACGCTACTCACCTTCGATAGAAGCGAAGCTGATAGTCAAAGGCTATAATCAGCAAAAAACCGATTTTGATGAAATATTTTTATCGTCCATCAAATTGTCATATATTCTTGTGGTGATAGGATTATAAGCCTATTTCATTTTAGAGATAGAGAAAATGGATGTAAATACGGCATTCCACTATGGTGATTTAAAGAAGAATTATACATGGAGCAACTCGAAGGATTCTATAAAAAGGGTAAGTAGCATTTGGTTTGCCAATTGAAGAAGAGTCTATATAGTCTGAAGTAGGCTCCACAAGAGTGGTACAGAAAACTCGAGTCATTTATAAAGGAGCATGATTATGCTCATACGATGCCAGACCATTAAGCATTTGTGAAGCATTTTATCGAGGATGATTTTATTATTTTGTTGCTCTATGTTGATAATATATTGTTGGTGGAATAAAATGCAACCAAGATAATAGAGTTGAAGCGCCAATTGGACACAACCTTTTTATGAAGAATTGGGCACATAGAAGACAATTCTCGAGATAGAAATATGTCAAGACACACACACAGAGAGGGAAAGATAGAGAGAGAGAGAATCCAAGTTGTTTTAATTATCCCAAAAGAAGTACATTTACTGGGTACTTCAGTATTTTGGGACGGACGAGCCGAAGAAAGTGAGCTCCCCTCTTACATCTTACTTTAAAAACATTATAGAACAGTGTCTATCAACCGAGGATGAGAAGTAAGATATGTAGAGAGTTATATATACTTCAGTTGTGGAAAGTCTTATGTATGCCATGGTGTATAAATGCAAGATATTGCTCATGTAGTAGGTATTCTTAGCAAGTATCTTTCTACTCGAGGACGATATTCTAGAGGGCGATCAAATGGATTCTTTATTATCTTCAGAGCACTGCTGATTGGAAGCTTTCATTTGGAATTGATGATCCAAAGTTGGATGGGTATACGACGCTAATATGGTTGGGGATGTCGATACAAAGAGATCGATTTTGGGCTATGTTATGATATTTGTTGGTAGATCAGTTTCGTGGCAGTCGCGATTGCAGAAGTGTGTTTCCTTGTCTATGACAGAGATAAAGCTTATTGTGGCGAAGAAGGCTTGCTAGTAGTTACTAAGGATGAAGAAGTTCCTGCAAAAATAGGGATTAAGCGAAAGCAGTATATTTTGCTTTGTTATAGCTAAAATGCTATTCATATTGGAAGAACCTAATATTTTATAGTTGGTCCAAGCATATTATAATTCGATATTATTGGATATGCTTGAGGCAAATGGCATGGCACTTGTGAAGGTTTTTATAGAGGACAATGGAGCAGATATGCTCACGAAGGTTCTGCCAAGATAAAAAATTTGAATACAGCAGGAGGATCGTCAGAATGGCGAGCTCCTCTACCTAGTTGGGTAGGGGAAGATTTATTAGTTTTGTGTGGGGTTCTTAACCCATGTAGAGAATAATCCGAAGTGCGACGAGCACCATCCGTGTCGGAGAAGCTCGAAAAGTCGAAGGCGACAAAGGTGGCGTATTTCAACGCATATCAAAAGCTATTAGAAAAGTGTCATATTAGAGTCTACGATATACCGCCACTATACTACTGTCGGTGTACCGTTGGTGTACTTGTCTGAAAACATTTTATTCTTGAATAGCTTCTGACTCGAAGATGACAATTTTTGTTATACTACCGGTAATCTAATTTCAGGGCTGAAGGTGAAATTTAGCTATTCTATTTGCACCGTTGGATCGTGATCAATAGTACAGATCTTTCTGGGATTAGGGGGATTAAATATATCTTTTATAACATTAATCCATCATCATCTTAATCAAAATACCAAAAGGAGAGAGTTCTCAAAGGTTGCAACTTTTTAAGGAAGAGAAAAAAGGATTTGGGGCTATTTCAAATAGCTATCATTTTGGAGAGATCATCGGTGATCGGTTCTTGTCATCTCATCTTCAGTAACCTTTCATAATCCATTTTAATTAATTTGATTAGTGGTGGTGATCTATTTGGATCGGGTAGAGAAGTTTGTAGAGGGTGTAATCTATATTTCATTAGTGAAGGCTTTTCCAGGGTTGGACTCCGCATCCCATAGTTTTCTTCATCAGGGTTTTTCTTCAATCCTCACCATGTTCTATCAATTTGGGGGAATGATTTCCGTATTTCATTCCCAACTATATGCTATTACATATATTGATCATTTTTTAAGATGTACGTGTGTATATTTGATGGTGAAAAGGATTGAAGTACTTGGTATCATGAAGAAATTTCTATGCATGGTTGAAACTATGTTTAGGAAGAAGAATAAAGTACTTCATCTTGACAATGTAAATGAATACTTTGAGAAATCTCTGAATGAGTTTCTTGTAAGTATTGGTACCGATCATCAAAACTCGTGCCAAGTCATTCCAGGATGGAATAGAGTTACTGAAAGAAAAAGAAAAAAAAAACATGAACTGAATCGAAATGGTCATGGATCTTCTCTTCCATCATAATTGTTCCAAATTCGTGGAGGAAGTTATGACAAAAACATATTATCAACAGAATGCCATCTAGAATTTACTGTTGAAGGTCACCTTGTAGATCCTTTGACCTAGTGAAGATATGTATCTGTAGAAAATAATGGTTGGATGATTTTATTGATGGACTACTTCACTACTTATAGGGAGTCTAGCTCCTCTACATATAACATATTCCGATGTGGGACTAAAAGTCCCTTATTGATTCTCAACACTCCTCCTCAAGATGGGCGATAGATATTGATCATCCCCATCTTGTTACATAGCTTTGACAGACTTAATGAACTAAGACCCTTAGTCAGACAGTCTGCAACTTGTTCTTCTGAGCGGACATGGTCAATCTTCAGTATCCCTTGTTCCAGCTTCTCCTTGATAAAGAATCGATCAATCTCGATGTGCTTCGTTCTGTCGTGCTGAACTGGATTGTTAGCTATACTTATTGCAGCTTGACTATCGCTCAGAAGACGTAATGGTGCTCCCTTATCCAGCTGCAACTCTGTCAGCAATGCTTTCACCCACAACAACTCTGACACTCCCAGAGCCATTGCTCTGTATTCTGCTTCAGCTGTCGACCGTGCTACCACTGACTGTTTCTTGCTTCTCCATGAGACCAGATTTCCTCCTACAAAAACACAATATTCCGTGGTAGACCTTCTGTCGTCTATGCAGCTCGCCCAGTCTGCATCACAGTATCCCTCAACTTCTATGTGTCCATTTTTCTTGAACCATAGCCCCTTTCCTGGCGTTCCTTTCAGATATCTCAAGATCTGAAATACTGCTTCCATATGACCATTTCTTGGATCATGTATGTAGCGACTCACTACACTCACCGCAAATGATATATCAGGGCGAGTGTGTCCCAGATAAATCAATCTTCCTACAAGTCGTTGATATCTTTCACGATCAACTGGCTCTCCTGCTTCTGCTCCCAACTTGCACTTCTGGTCAATTGGAGTGACTGTTGCTTTGCATTCCAGCATCCCTGTCTCCTTCAGCAGATCTAGTGCGTATTTTCTCTGTGAGAGAACAATTCCTTGTTCGCCTTCACACACCTCGATACCTAGAAAGTACCTCATCGCTCCTAAATCTTTCACCTCAAACTCCTTCGCGAGTTTTGACTTCAGCTTAGTGATCTCGACTTCATCATCACCTGTGATCACTATATCATCCAAATATACAGCAAGTATAGTGATGTGGCCTCTTGCATGCTGGAGGAAGACCGTATGATCTGCATTTGTTTGACGGTATCCCATGCCTGTAACAGCCTTTCTAAATCTGTCAAACCAGGCTCGAGGAGATTGCTTGAGCCTGTATAGCGACTTCTTCAGTTTACACACCTTTCCTTGCGACGTCCCTCCGTTTGATTCCGTCGCGTAGCATCCTGGCGGGAGCTCCATGTATACTTCTTCTTGCAGGTCCCCATGAAGGAAGGCATTCTTCACATCCAGCTAGTACAGCTTCCACCCATAGTTCGCTGCAATGGAGACCAGAGTTCTCACGGTGCTCATTTTTGCTACTGGGGCAAACGTCTCATCATAGTCTATGCCATATGACTGTGTGAATCCTTTTGCTACCAACCTCGCCTTGTATCGCTCGACCTTTCCTTCTGGCGTCTCTTTAACTGTGTACACCCATTTGCATCCTACAGCTTTCTTCCCTTTGGGTAATGGAACCAGCTTCCATGTCTTATTTTTCTCCAGTGCCCCAAGTTCTTCCATCATTGCAGCTTTTCACCTTGGATCTTTCTTTGCTTCCTGCCAACACTTGGGCAACGAAGTAGAGTCTAACGATGCAATGAAGGCTCGATAATTCGAAAAAATGTTAGAATAAGACAAGAAGTTGGCAATGTCATGTTCGTAATCATCAAAACGAGCAGGAGCCTTACCCGCATTGATGCGAGAAGATCTCCTTAAGGGAGCAATAGGTGGTGGAGAGATCATACCATCCGAGTCGGAGAGATCCGCATCAGAATCCGAGTGATTCAGTGCGGGGGCAACATTTTCAGGAGTTGGAGCAGGAGTAGACGAGGGACTTGGTATAGTAGGCACAGGGCACGGCATAGGCACAGTACTGGACTTCTGTTGTCTCCTTCTGTAGACTTGGAGCTCCTTTTCCCTTGTCTGTTGCTCCCCCTGCGTAACATATGTATCTTCTTCTTCTTCATCTGTATCTGAGTCACTGTGCTCTCCCTCTTTCGTCCAGTTTTCTACAACTGGACACGGAACCGATCCGACGACCACATTTGGGCTTATTATCTCCCCCTCACATCGAACACCACCTGTGTTAGATGTGTCACCAAATGCTGAACCTTCATCCGAACCATAGTATGGTTCGAGTTCTCTGAATGTAACGTCCATGCTGACAAACATCTTCCGCTCGACTGGACTCCAACAGGCATATCCCTTCTGAGTCGCCGTGTAACCGACAAAGACACATTTAACTGCTCTAGGATCCAGTTTGCCAACGCCGGGCCTATTATCTTGGACAAAGCACACACATCCAAAAACTTTTAGTGGAACAGTGTATGTAGTTGTCCCAGTAAGCATCTCCAATGGTGTCTTCCAGTCCAATACTTGAGACGGCATTCTGTTGATGAGATACGAGGCCGTCAAAATAGCCTGCCCCCATAAGTGCTTCGGGACATTCATAGCCAGCATCATCGTCCGTGCGACGTCCAGCAGGTGTCTGTTCTTTCGTTCAGCCACACCATTTTGTGCCGGAGTATAAGCACATGAAGTTTGATGTAGTATTTCATGGGTGGAAAAATACTCAGCAATCTGCTTATTACTATACTCCGTCCCATTGTCAGACCGAAAACACTTAATTTTAGCGCCATATTGTGTTTCCACCCGGCGATGAAAGTCCCGAAAAGCCTCAAGGACGTCACTTTTATTCTTCATAAGGTAGACCCATGTCATGCGGGTATAACAGTCAATGAAGGTGACGAACCATCGAAAACCGTTAATTCCGGTTGTAGGACAAGGGCCCCATACGTCCGAATGTATCATGTCAAAAGCAGCTGAACTCCTATTCCCCGAGCTTACATACGAGCTTCTAGTATGTTTTCCCAACTCACAAGCATCACAAAATAACTTCTCTTTATCAGCCCTTTGATATAAGGACGGATACATTCGACTAATAACTTGAAAAGAGGAATGACCGACACGCTGGTGGTGGAGTAGCAAGTCGGCTTCAACACTGCGACAGGAAGCTTCTGGTGGTGCGTCTGCTACCAAGGATGCCAATGCATTGTCCAGTCCAGTCCTGTCTAAATACCACAGCCCCTTATGCCATGTGCCAATCCCAAGTCGTCGTCCTGTCCCCTTCTCCTGAAAAGTCACCTTAGGAATGTCAAAGGAAACAGTATAGTTAAGATCAAGTATAATGGCACTAATGGATAAAAGATTGACAGAAAAAGATGGAGCATGTAAGAAATTGGTTAGAGTGATGGAAGGGGTGCATGCGACAGTGCCTGTACCCACTACAGGTCTAGATGTACCATCAGCGGTCTGAATACTCTCCGACAATGGTAGCTGAGTATAGTCCTGAAATGCACCACGGGATCCCGTGACATGGCGAGATGTCCCAGAGTCCATTATCCATCCTGGCTGATGGACAGATGCAAGAGCACGCGCAGAATCACCGGTACCGGTTTGGGCAAAGTAAGTGATGTGATCTCCCGAGGTCGAAGACGCCCCAGGACTGTCGGCCGAAACCAGCTTTGTGCCTCGCAACTTCTCAAGGAACTCCCTCTCAAGCGGGATTATTTCAGCCAGTAGATTCTCTTCCCCTTCCTCCACCAGATTCGCTTTGTGTCCTCCCCGTCTATCAGCATATCCTCCTCTATTACCCCGTCGGCCGCCACGACCCCGTCCTCGATCAGTAGACTGATTTCGCAAGGGTTTTGGACGAAATCGGATGTAATGTCCGGAGTCACCACAATTGTGGCAAACACCACCAACAGATGGAGGTTGATTGAAGGCAGCAAGGGCAGACTTTTTAACCTCGGCTCGCTCCCCCTGGTAGGATCCCTTGTTGGGCATCAACTTCAGTCGAGCTTCTTCCTGTGTCATGATGGCTATAGCTTCTTCCAAGGTCGGAAGCGTGGATTGGGATAGGAGGATATTCCGTCTCTGCTCAAATACAGGGTGTAGTCCCTTCAGGAATTTTATCATACGCTGCCGCAAAATATAAGCCAGGAACGTCTGAAAGTACGCGAATGCCGGTTCGACTTGTGCATCTTACATCCCAAGAGGATCATAATGATCTAGATCAGACCAGTACTTCTTCAACTGGGCTGCGTACTCAGAGATGGTACGTTCGTCTTGGGCCACCCTATCGAGTTCATCTTGTAGTTGAAAGACTCGCATAGGGTTGCCGGAGCCGGAGTACATATCTTTTAGAGTCCACCATATATCAGCAGCAGTCTCCATTGCCTCGACATTGCCCGACACCTGGTCGGTTAATGAGGCAGTCAACCACCCAGCCACTACGTTGTTGACGATCTCCCAAACAGCAAACTCCATTGCGGAGTGATCGGCTGGTGCCTTGGCTTGGCCAGTGACATAGCCAACCAAGCCACGTCCCTTCAGCGTCCGCATCGTCTGCCGCGACCACTTCAAGTAGTTGGACGTTCCTTCCAACTTTGTCTCCAGCTTCTCCAATTTCCTCATTTTGTAAGATGACGGATCCATATCAGTATGGATCGCACGTGGGGTTGCCTCGGTTAATTTCTTTGATAAGATATCATCAACCAAGGCCTTCATCTCTTCGGCCGTCAGTTTGCCACTGATCGAATCCATGCCTTCTTCAACTGTGAACCCTATTCGTCGTCTTCTTCGGCTTCTTCGATGTCAGAGTCGGCAACTTCCCCAACGTCATCGTCTTCTCCGTCTTCGTCGGCTACGTCGTCTTCTTCGACGACAGAGACTTTACGAACGCGCTACTAACTTGGCCAGCACTGGCGCGCGTATGTAAAGTGAACACGTCAGGACACCAGAGAAGACATGATCAGTCTCTGTATAGATCCTGATGTGAAGGAGGAATAACAAAATAAATATTTGTTAGTTCCAAACGGCACAATCTAGGAAGTCGGTGCAAATAAAGTATTTGACATCTCGACTGTCTTCGAAATACGCCATTTTTTTTGTATAAAGACGGCTATGGTTAGGGTTAGGGTTTGGATGGGGCTGCTAGGGCTAGGGTTTCCATTAGGAGAGGGAGAGGGAGGAGGGGGGGCGGGAGGGTGCTAGAGGGGGGGGAAGGTGCTGGAGAGGGGCGGGAGGGGGGAAGGGTGCTGGTCGGGGGGGGGAAGGGGGGCGCTGCGGCTCCGGGGCGGGGGGACTGCTCGGGGGGGGGGGGGTCGGGGGGGGCGCTGCTCCGGGGGGGGGGGGGGTCGGGGAGGGGCTGCTGCTCCGGGGGGGTGGGGGATCGGCTAAATTTTTTTTTGTGGAGAGAGAGAGAGAGTTATGGCTCTGATACCATGTAGAAAATAATGGTTGGATGATTTTATTGATGGACTACTTCACTACTTATAGGGAGTCTAGCTTCTCTACATATAACATATTCCGATGTGGGACTAAAAGTCCCTTATTGATTCTCAACAGTATCCTATTGCCCCTTGTTTTTAGATGACTTGTTTAGTGTACATAAAGGATACTTGGCCCTAGCAAACTCAATCTTTGACCAGTAGAAATAATTACTTTCTTGAAATTCCTTAACCTAGAAAGGGTACAATACAGGGATCCACAAACATGTTATCGCTTCGTTGCATACTCTTTATGTTACATTCTCTAAGTTAGAGTCAGACTTTTCCTCCCCAAAGTACCCTCCGCTACAAAATCTAGTTCAAATATCACCGCGAATTATATGCCACTCTCTCATTCTTGAACTAGCCCCATGTCAGTCTTATTCTCGAAGACGTTCTCCTTTGTACCAATAGAGACAAGCCAACTATGGAGTTAACACCTCAATCATATATATGACTTACTTCAGGTCAAAGACGAATAATATTTCTGACTCATTAGTTCAAAGGAATCCTATTTTTACTTTATTTTTGGAATTTGCCTATTGTTATTCATAAAGGAAGTAGAAAAATAAATACACAAGCTCGTTATGTTTCTATTGTGCATCAATTTTTTATTACCTTACCTATAATGATTGTTCACTATCATATATTTTCTATCTTTCTTTTTTGTTCTTCATCGTTGTTCCTTCTAGGTACTCTAATGCTATTTAGGATCCTAAAGTAGCAAGCATCTACGGAATCCAAGATGCATGCACTAAAAAAGAACCATAATTGGAATATAGTAGGTCCTAATAGACAACAAGCAGGCTAAATGTTGATGGGTATTCAAATCAAACATAAAGCAGATTGGAGCATTGAAATCTACCAAGGCTCGGCATGTAGCTAAAGAATTTTCCCAAAGGTTCTTGGGCACTCCAGCAGTTGGATGTGAGAAATGCATTCTTCATTAGGAACCTACAAGAAGACGTGTTTAAGAGTCCACCCTGGGATTGGTCATACATAGGAAAGTGTGCATGCCCTTGAATGCACTTTATGGGCTAAAGCAATCTCCACGGGTATGATTTTCTAGGCCAAGTAGTTCTATGATTTGTTTTGGTTATCATTAAAGCATTATAGATCATACTCTCTTTATCAAGGATGAGGGAGAAAAATTCTAACTATCATTGTGATTATACATTTATCATAGGAAATAATGTTGCATCTGAGTTTAAATAGTTTTTTGCGACTGAGTTTGAAGTTTAAATATCTTAGAATTGTACGATACTTTCTTCGAATAGAAGCAAAGGGCATTTTTATTTGGTAGCGAAAGTACGCACTTGTTGAATATGGAGACGACTTGGTATATTGCATCTCCTCATTGTTGATTGGATCCTATGATACTTGAAGATGTCTTCAATGGGATCTTGTTTAAGCATAACATCAATCTTTTAATTGAGGTATTTATGGATGCATATTAGACTTGTTCTCTTGATGACTTAAGTTAGCGACGAAAACTTTGAGTCTCTATTCCATTGCTATTACTGTTTAGCGATAGAAACTGTCAATATAGCGACAAAACTTTTTGACGCTATTTTACTGTATTTTTGTAGTGGCTTCTCATTTTCTCTTAGGATAATAATTAAATCAAAGAGTCTATTATATTTTGAACTAAAATTTTATCGCTTTAACACTTTTTAATTCTGTTATCCTATGGAGTTTGAGATAAAGATAGAACAAAAACTTATATACATTATCTTACAAAAAAAATTCATCGTTTAGTGAAAGAAGAAAATAAAGAATAAATATGTTGTAATACTCTAGAAAAAGAAATACCTCTATGACATGAACTAGTCATATCCTATAAAACTAAATTCAAACTTTGACAACACATGGTGTATAAAATACACTAGGATTTATATCCAATAATTTTTTTTGCATTCCTTGATGTTTACATATCATTTTAGATCCATTTTCATAACCTCGTCCCATTATATCATTAATATCAAGCTGATGCTTTTAAGTACATTAAAAACTTCATCAAAAAGACCTTTTCCTAATGTTCGCTAACTTTTAAAACTTCTACGAAGTACTCTTCAATTTTTATTGGACTAGTTAATGTATCAACACATCGTAAAATATGAATCATTCTTGATGACTTGTATCAGGTGTACAATCAAGAATAACCAAAAAATATTTTACTTCTTTAATTTTTTTAATTACTATATCTTTTAGAGAAGCTAACAATTCTATCAATTCATTTTTATATAGTATTACCCAAGTAATGTGTCTAACATGTTCTTGCATAATTTGATCAAATTTTCCTATCATTTCAATTAAACTTACAAAATTTCCCCTTTTTTCATATAACTTTTCTTTTGTTCGACGAAAATCAAGGTTATATTATAGAAAGATGTTTCACTATAGAAATAATTCTTAGTAAAACCTTTTTCGCAGGTTCATTTTCTTTATTAGTTTGTTCTTATTTATTTTTATCATTTGTCCTAATTTTTTGTAATCTTGTTTCTAAATCAATCTAATTATCCATATTAGTGATATGTTCCTCAAGCTTTAAGTTTCGAACCAAGATTTTTCCAACCTTTAGTCCCTTCTTTAAGTAATTGATTAGCATTACATTTTGAATTAGACAACATACAACAAAAATAATAAACTCTATATAAATCTTTTGAATGGACTAGGTATCTGATCTATTACACTTTTCTTCGTTTGACAATCTTAGTTGGTAAAATAATGAAAAAATTTAAAAAAATTGTAATTTTTTTATTTTTTTGAAACTGCAAACCATTATATCTAATTGGACCTCTTTCTACCATTAAATCTATGAATTTTACATCAATAATTTTCCATTGTCCCGAATGATAAATATTTTTAGGAAAATGTACAATTATGTTCAACATTGTCTTCTAATAAACAATTTTCATGAAAATTTCCTCATTTTTAAATTAAAATTAGTGCTACTAAGATTTTCAACCTTTTCTTCTTCTAGTGTTATTATCAATATTATCTTGTTGTAAGAATCCAATATTAGTTTGTAGTTCGTTCTCTATAGACCATTGTTCGAATATTTTCATTACTAGTAACAAATTTATCAAGAACACCATGTTGATATTGGATTAATTTTGCAACTCTTTTTTTTCCTTCAGTTTTTCATAACCACGTTCGTATTTTCTATTTGACATATTTTGCACTACGAAGTTAAAAAATAGACAACCTAGTGTCTAACAATACAAATTTAGTTTTTGAATAAAATATCATAAAATCAAGTAACCAACAAAAATAATTTTTTTTATAAATAAACTAAAAATGGTTATGGAAGATAGAACATAGTATCAATTGGTAAAAATTGCACAAGTCTTCAATTATCTACTACTAACAAAATCTTCACAAACAACGATTTAGATTTTGACCACCCACTTCAAATCAATCTCAAGGTACTAGACAAAAAGAGAGAGAAAGAAAAGAGAGACATTTGAGAAAGAAATAGAAAAGAATGGATAAAGGAGATACACAAGAGAAAGAGAGAGAAAGAAAAGAGGTTCGTTGACGTTTGACAATAAATAAAATTAATTCTTTATAATTAAATATTAGATAGTTATGACCTGTATAAATAAAGTTAAAGTAGGAATTTCGAAAGTCTACTAGGTAAGAATTGGAGAACTAGGAACTTTTTATTACATAAAGTTAAAGTAGGAAGTGCCAAACCCGAGTGACTCATCTGGTCAACAGGGAGAGGCATAAACGCCCTACTGGTTGGCGAAATATCGAGCCAAGGAGGCGTATTATTTCCATTTATGGTCGGAATTGGGGGACGGTGGGCCAAAAAGGCATGAAATGCAGTGTGCAAATGTCTCGTGAGTTAAGCCGGGCATCTAAAAAAAATTAAGTAGAAGTTCGAAAGTCTACTAGTTACGACATGTATAAATATTAGATAGTTATGACATCACTACAAGAAATATCCAAATTGAGCAATGGTTTTAGTGCAACGCTTATATCTTATATGGGTGTTGCTGAAACTATAATTTGCAATGGTTATGTAAAGTTGAAATAACCGTTGCCAAATTAAATGTATTTGAAATGTTTAGAGATTACCCATTGCCTAATACATGTTCTACAACGGTTCATAAATGCTTGCTATACGGTTTTTTTTTACAACAGTGAAACAATGGTTTTATGAAAGTGTTGTCAAAGTGAGTTGCATGTGCAACAGTTATGCAAGAATTTTAAGTATCAGTTACAAATTTGTTAACATTTTGCAATAATTACATAAATCCTTATAAAAAGGCTCATCGTTAGCAACAGTTGTACGACAATTTTTGTAACATGTTGCGAGTGGGCATATTATTTGTAATGATTGTGCAACAATGTTTTGCTACTAGTTCAATTTTTTTTTTGTTAAATAACAACGTTTGTGATAACTATTTTTAAAAGAATAAACAATCATTGCATCATATTGATCTCGCAACAGTTTGTTTATAGCCATTGCAAATTCAATGTTCAATTTGAAGTTTATTTAATTTTATTACACAATAGGGATTTAAGCATCAAAATTACACATTTGAATTTTAAATAAGTATTATCCGGTCTCTTGTTCGTCAACAAAAAATATCATCAATCTAAAATTCTCAATTGATAAAATGACCCAATATGTACAATAATTTGTTAATTTTTACCAGATATATTATTGACAACGCAATATAACTGTTACGCATTAACGTAAGAGCCGTAGCATACATTATTTGCTACTATTAATAGAAATGTTGTAAAAAATCCTCTAACAAGGATATACATACTGTTACGCATTAACGTAAGAGCCGTAGCATACGTTATTTGCTACTATTAATAGAAATGTTGTAAAAAAAATCCTCTAACAAGGATATACATACTGTTACGCATTAACGTAAGAGCCGTTGCATACGTTATTTTTTGTTGGGTTTTGGCCTTTTACAACTTGAATTTTAGTCCCACATCGGCTAGACCAAAGGAGTTGTATCTCTATATATTAGCTTTGCTAGTTTAGAGATGCACATGTGGTGTGGAGGTGCACATGGGTGTGCCATGTGGGGTTATTTTTCTAATGGAAAAAAGACTAAATCAACAATAAAAGCATTCATGCTTTTTGCTCTTGGAAAATTCATTTCCATGGGAGCTAAGCCCCGTAGGGGCTTAGCGACTCGGACTCGGACTCGGACTCGGACTCGGACTCGGACTCGGGCTCATGGGCTCATGAGGCGTAATGTGGCGTTTTGTTGGCACACTTTGCACTTAGCACGTCAGCATCACAGGTTGCGCCGGCGTGCGCGCAGTTGGCACAACTTGCAGCAGAACGTGCGTTTGCATATTCTGGGCGGTTGCTACATGTTCGGGATGGTTTTTACCATGTTCCTAACTTTGTGGCAACCGAACAGTTGCTGCAGGGCCTATATAAGGCATCCTCTCTCTCTCAAGGCGAGATATATACAAGTAATCGAAGCCACCACAGAAAGTTTACGAAATATTTTTTAATACAAGTAAACAGAGAATTCAGAAGTGTTTTTTAATACAGTTCTGATCGAAATTTGCTTGCAAATTCCAGCAGCCTTAGAGAGATAGGAAAGGCGCCGCACCAGCGTTGCTATTGCACGGGAGTCTGTGTACGATCCGAGGAGTCAGAAGAACAGAAGTGTTCCAAAGTTCTCCGACGAACTTGTTGGTTCCTGGAAGCTGTTCATGTAGGGCGAATAAAGCTTTGAGCAACGGTGATCATTCACCCCAGTAGGCCATCTTTTACCTATCGCCTGTCATCTTCTTCGCTGTTGTGATTACGAAATCTTTTTAGATTCTCGTATATCATATGTTGCTGTGGATTACGAAATCTTTTTAGATTCTCGTAATATCAACTAACGAAATTTTTTTAGATCTTCGTTATGCACGTGCAACCTTCCTACAAGTGTTGCGTTGGAACATTATTTTTACAATTGTTTCATCTTCTCAAGTTTTCCATCGAAAAATTGTGCCCCGGCACTAACAATCTCAAAGCTTTATTGCTACGATGGAAAACGTTAATGCTTCACTCCTCAATACTGACTTTTGTAAGTTAGAAAAGTTTGATGGAGAGCATTATCAAGTCTGAAAGAGGAAGATTTATCTCACTCTTCAACTCAGAGACGTTGATCACGTGCTTCTTGAAGAGGAACCTACCGTTCCAGATACTGGGTCTGCTGCCGCAATCACTGTGGCTACTAAACTTCAGGTCAAGTAGAGAAGGGAGAATAGCATTTGCAGGCTGCTTATCCTGAATGCTATGGAGGATTCCCTAGCAGAATCCTACAGTAAGAAGACAATTGCCAGAGACATATGGGAGTCTCTGGAGAAACTGTACGAAGAAGACAAAAATAGGAACAAGATATTTGTGGTTGAAAAATATCACAAATGGCTTTTTGAGGACGAGAAGTCCATGTTGCCGCAGGTAAAAGAATTTATGAAGCTGCGACAGAAGTTGGAAGACGAGGCGATGCCCCTCCCTGACAAGTTTGTTGTTGGAGGAATTATCTCAAAGCTCTCCGCTGGATGGAGTAAGTTCTATGCAAACATGCATAGGAAGAAGCTTGAGACCAGCCTTGAAGATCTCTTGCAGGAAATCTATATTGAGGACAGATGCGGGCTCAACTGAAGGTGGACGCACTGTCCAAGCAATTGGCTAACGCCAATCTGGTTCATACCAAAGAACCAAGAGGAAAGCAGGCGGCTTCCTACAGCAAGAAGAAGGACCCTAACAATCTGAACGTGAAGGGGACTTCCTTCAAGCGAAAGAAGGCAAAGTCTCATATGCCTTATTTCAAGTGTGGCAAGAAGGGCCACTTCAAAAGTGAATGCAAAGCAAAAATCAAGCAATCAGAGCAAGGAGAGCCTAGTAAGGTATCTATGATCACTGATGTTGTTGCTATGATTGCGCAAGTTGATGCGGTAAGGACTGACTCTGACTGGTGGGTAGACACTGGAGCCTCCTGCCATGTCTGCTCCAGCAAGGAGTGGTTCACCACCTACACACCTACTTCTGAAGTGGTTATGATGGCGAACCAGGCACAAGCTGAAGTGCTCGGGATCGGGACGATGGTGTTGAAGCTGACTTCGGGAAAGTCTCTGACACTTCAAGGCGTAAAGCACGTACCTGCTATCGCCAAGAACCTGATCTCAGGAGGCCTACTCTGCAACGCAGGTCTCAGGATGGACATCAATGCTGGCCAGATGGTGATGTCTATTAAGGGAACATATTTCGAGAAAGCTTTTTATACCGAAGGAATGTTCAAAATTCATCTTGTAAATCAGTCCAATGTAATTAATGTGATTAATGAAATCAGTCCTTCTGCTTATACTCTTGAGTTGTGTCATAATAGGCTAGGACATGTTCATTGTAAACGAATAAACAGAATTTCTAGTCTAGGACTTATCTCCAAGTGTGGGGGTAAGGTAGAGAAATGTGAAGTTTGTGCTCAAACAAAGATCACAAGGAAACTCTTTACTCGGGTTAATCGAAGTACAGATCTTCTGGAGTTGGTACACTCCGATATCGTGACTTCAAACAGTTCTCTATAAAGGCCGGAATGAAGTATTTCATAACCTTCATCGATGACTTCTCAAAGTATGCGTTCGTCTATTTGCTGAAGGCTAAAGACGAAGCATTCGAGAAGTTCAAGGAGTTCAGAGCCGAAGCTGAGCGACAGACTGGACAACAACTCAAAAGGATAAGAAGTGATCGAGGTGGGGAGTACAGGTCTCATGAACTTGCATTGTTCTACAAAGAACAAGGAATTGTCAATGAGACTATGGCTCCGTACTCTCCTCAATCAAACGGAGTAGCAAAGAGGAAGAACAGAACGTTAACAGAAATGATTAACTCAATGTTGTTGACTGCTGGTCTTCCTAAGTGCTACTGGGGAGAAGCTGCACTGACGGCCACTTTTATTCTGAATAGGGTGCCTCATGCAACTTCTGACATTACTCCTTATGAACTCTGGTTCAAAGTCAGACCTAACTTGAATGTCATTCGAGTGTGGGGGTGTCTGGCATATGTCAAGCTTCCAGATCTAAAGATTCAGAAGCTTGGGACAAGGACTACTAAGACGATCTTCTTGGGATATGTCGAGAAGAGTGATGCTCGAAGATTTCTTGATATTGAGTCAAATCATATTATTGAATCTCGTGACGCAAAATATTTTGAAGACAAATTTGCAAGGCATAAGAATATTGTTCTTGCGGATGTTTCGGAGAATAATGAGAGTGCGCAGGTCTTCAATGAAGATGTGGTCCAAGAAGATGTTGTTGTTGTAACAACGGTTGAACCAGATCTTGCTGAGCCGTCAACGAAGCGAGTGAGGAGGCCGAAGGACTTCGAAAGTGACTTTGTCACCTATCATGTGGAAGCTGATCCGCTTACCTATGATGAGGCGATGAAGACCAGAGATGCGGTTTTCTGGAAGGAGGCGATTGACAATGAAATTGATTCTATCACCTCAAATAACACTTGGGTGTTGGTTGATCTTCCTGAAGGAACGAAATCCATCGGATGCAAATGGATCTTCAAGAAGAAGATGAAAGCAGACGGAACTATTGACAAGTTCAAGGCTAGGTTGGTAGCCAAGGGGTTTTCTCAGACGCAGGGGATTAACTACTTTGACACGTATGCTCCAGTAGCCCGGATGACTACAATCAGAATGTTGATTGCTCTCGCAGCGATACATAAGATGGTGATACATCAGATGGATGTGAAAATAGCTTTCCTAAATGGCGAGCTGACCGAAGAGATTTATATGCAAAAGCCAGAGTAATTTGTCATCAAGGGTCTTGAAGACAAAGTCTGCAAGTTGGTGAAATCTTTGTACGGTCTTAAACATGCTCCCAAGATGTGGCACGAGAAATTTGACAAAGTTATAAGGTCAAATGGCAACATGGTCAGCGAGACAGACAAGTGTGTTTACACGAAGTTCGCTGATGGAAGAGGTGTGATCGTTTGTCTGTATGTGGATGACATGCTTATCCTAGGTACGGATATGAGCTATGTCACGGAGACAAAGAGGTTCATCTCGAGCAAGTTCAGTATGAAGGACTTGGGAGAAGCTGATGTGATCTTAGGAATCAAGATCATCCGGACAGAAACTGGACTAGTGCTGTCACAGTCTCATTATATTGAGAAAATGATCACTCGTTATGGGTATCGGGATCTTCCTGGGATCGATACGCCGTACAGGTGTGATCTGAAGCTGAAGCCTAATTCAGGGGAAAGTGTCAGGCAGCTGGAGTATGCAAGCGTAATCGGAAGTTTGATGTATGCTACTACTGCCACAAGGCCTGACATAGCTTTCGCCGTGGGAATGCTGAGTCGTTTCACGAGTAACCCAGGAACTGAACACTGGAAAGCTGTGAAACGGGTTATGAGATATCTCAAGAAGACTCAGACATTTGCACTGTACTACAGCGGAGATTCGTCAGTAGTGGAAGGCTTCAGTGATGCCAGCTGGTGCTCAAAGGTGGAGAGCAAGAGGTCCACAGGTGGATTCATTTTCACAATGGGTGGAGCTGCTATATCGTGGAAGTCGAAGAAGCAGACTATGCTCTCGCGGTCATCCATAGAATCTGAGTTCTTTGCACTTGATACCGCAGCCGAGGAAGCAGAATGGCTTCGGGAGCTCATGTATGATCTTCTAGTGGTTGGGGCACAAATACCGGTAATACCGATATACTGCGACAACTAGGCGACTACGGCGGTGGCATCAAATAACCTCTTCAACGGAAAGAAGAGGACTGTGCGGTTGAAGCACAGGGCAGTACACGATCTTATCAAGAGAGGTGTTATTGCAGTGATTGATGTTCGGAGTCAGGAGAACCTGGCGGATCCGTTCACCAAGGGCCTCAAGCGCCAGCTGGTCGATGACACAGCTTATAAAATGGGCTTGAAGGCATTATGATATTGTATTATTATATTCCTACCATAAAGTTTTATGCTAATAGTTCAAAGAGAAATCTACTAGGCATCTAGCTTTTGGTTCAAGGAAGGACCACTAATCGGAAGAATATCAGGAACGGTGGGTACATGTTCTATTGGGCATGGAGAGGTTACGGACCTATAACCACTGTTGTCTACTGTTGTTTTCTGCAGAAAACGGTTCCTGTGGGAAGGTTGGCTTAATTGCCTTAATGAGTTCTCAGGCAGAGTGAATGCCTGGTGTGCTTTACAGGAAGCACGATAGAGCAGCACTACAAGGAGTGAAACTCCATCCTACAGTGGGGTGACTCCACGATGAGGTTCCTATATGTGGGGTGCTGCCCAGGAATAGGATAAAGCCTCGGCTTTGCAGGCCAAGTCACAGCGGCGTAGCACCGCAAATAGGCAGTTAGCCTAATGTTGTATGTTAAAATAAAGAGGGGTGTAGTCAGCACTACAAAGAGGAGGAGTTCCTCATGTTACAGTGGCACGACACCACGATGAGGTACCCGGTTAGGGATAAAGCCTCGGTCTTGCAAGCCATGTCGTTGCGGCGTAACACCGCAAGGGAGCCTAAGGCTTCATGCTGGATAGTTTGGCACTACAAAGTGGCGGCTGCCTCATGCTACAGTAGTATGACACTACGATGAGGTTCCCGATACGGGGTAAGGCCTCGACTTTAAGCCAAGTCATAGCGGCGTAGCACCGCAAGGGAAGCGCAAAGCGCTTCATGCCATGTCTCTTTATAATGAACTCACCTATAGTGTATGGACAAAGAGATATCAGGGCGTCTCTTGAGGGTAAACTTGTAGACGCCCAAAATTATACACTGAAACCAGGCTGGCATAGGGCCTTTAATGTGTAGCTAGAAGCACATGTAACTACTTTATGTGAGTGGAAAGAATTTCAGCTATGATGCAGAATTCAAGGCTTAGTCCATTCTTGTATTACAGTCTGTTGTTTGAACCATGCGGGAAGATTCAAGTCGTCAGCGACATCTCTCCTAATGCATGATGGACAGTTACTGTGGGGAACACTTATACTCGTATATAGAGATATGTGGGGGATTGTTGGGTTTTGGTCTTTTACAAATTGAATTTTAGTCCCACATCGGCTAGACCAAAGGAGTTGTATCTCTATATATTAGCTTTGCTAGTTTAGAGATGCACATGTGGTGTGGAGGTGCACATGGGTGTGCCATGTGGGGTTATTTTTCTAATGGAAAAAAGACTAAATCAACAATAAAAGCATTCATACTTTTTGCTCTTGGGAAATTCATTTCCATGGGAGCTAAGCCCCGTAGGGCCTTAGCGACTCGGACTCGGGCTCATGGGCTCATGAGGCGTAATATGGCGTTTTGTTGGCGCACTTTACACTTAGCACGTCAGCATCGTCGCTAGGCGCATAGTGCGCTTTAGTTGCGCTCGTTGCGCGAGCCACTTGCGCTGCCACGTTGCGCGCCACAGGTTGCGCGACCAGGGTGCGCGCTAGGTTGCGAGCCAGGTTGCGCACAGGTTGCGCGACCAGGGTGCACGCCAGATTGCGCGCCAGGTTGCGCACAGGTTGCGCACAGGTTGCGCCGGTTGCGCTGGCTGCGCTGGTTGTGCAGTGGCGCAGTGCGCGCAGTGGCGCAGGTTGTGCAGTGGTGCAGTGCGCGCAGTTGGCGCAGATTGGCACAAGTGGCTCAGTACGCGGAGTGCAAGGAGCGCAGGGTGCACGCAGTTGGCGCAACTTGCAGCAGAACGTGCGTTTGCATATTCTGGACGGTTGCTACATGTTCGGGATAGTTTTTACCACGTCCCTAACTTTGTGGCAACCGAACAGTTGCTGCAGGGCCTATATAAGGCATCCTCTCTCTCTCAAGGCGAGATATATACAAGTAATCGAAGCCACCACAGAAAGTTTACGAAGTGTTTTTTAACACAAGTAAACAGAGAATTCAAATGTGTTTTTTAACACAGTTCTGATCAGAATTTGCTTGCGAATTCCAGCAGCCTTAGAGAGAGAGGAAAGGCGCCGCACCAGCGTTGCTATTGCACGGGAGTCCGTGTACGATCCGAGGAGTCAGAAGAGCAGAAGTGTTCCAAAGTTCTCCGACGAACTTGTTGGTTCCTGGAAGCTGTTCGTGTAGGGCGAATAAAGCTTTGAGCAATGGTGATCATTCACCCCAGTAGGCCATCTTTCACCTTTCGTCTGTCATCTTCTTCGCTGCTGTGATTACGAAATCTTTTTAGATTCTCGTATATCATTTGTTGTTGTGGATTACGAAATCTTTTTAGATTCTCGTAATATCAACTAACGAGATTTTTTTAGATCTTCGTTATACTCGCACAACCTTCCTACAAGTGTTGCGTTGGAACATTGTTTTTACAATTGTTTCATCTTCTCAAGTTTTCCATCGAAAAATTGTGTCCCGGCACTAACATTTTTAATATTGAATATATTTTAATTTGGATGTCTTATAGATATGTTATTAGGATTTTGGATATATGTTCAAGTAATTAGAAGGATTTTAGGATTTTCTTGTACTTGAGAAATAGTTAGAAAGATTTTAGAATTTTTTTTAATTACATGAGGATATACATACAATTTAGACGGCTTATTTTGAGCCGTTTTCAAACTTTTTTATAATAGTAAAGATAATCACGATGGGCATCACCTTCTCTAAGTCAGAACATGACTTGACAATGAAATATCCAAAAGCCCCATATAATAATTGACAGATATTATATGACCGGCCATCAGACTTTGAAACAAAAAGGTATTATTCCCATTATCATTTGTATTTTTTTATGCTTACTATACTCATATCTAAAATTCAAAAATTCCAAGATTGTGGCATATTGACTAAGATAACTCTTATTGTAGTTTGGAGGTTCATGCTTTAGCGAAATATAATCTATTAGAATTCCTCCTCCTTGTTAGCATCGACATACAAATCCTTATCAACAAGTAGAATACCTAATATTTTCCTATTTTTAATATTTCATATCTGGTTATATATCATGATGGTCTGAAGTAAGTATGTAGTGATGCGCAATTGGCCGACTCAATTTGTTAAGGTAAATTATAATGTTTTAAAAGCGATTACGGTGACTCCATGGTCATTTATGTGCGTGAGATCGACGTTAGGAGGCATCCAAGACAAATAAAACTTTTATTTTCTTGTTGATTCCGAATTGATGTATAAGACGTTGCTAAAAAAATAAAAGATTTAGAGGTTGTATTACCAGTACCAGTTCTTGGACTTCCTTTCCCTTCAAGTGCGTTCTCAAAATCTTTGAATTCCTTAGCCTCTTGCGAATTTTGAGGAAGGTTTAGGAGTCCTGCATGATATTGGACAATCCAAAGTAGTGTCAATTTCTGTAATTAGTTTAAGTAAAACTAAATAAGGTAATGAAGAAAGTGTACTTAGGACTAAAAAGCCAACAAACATAACAAACACTCTTAGTAGTAAAATATTTAATTAATTTGTTCTAATCAAATGCTCCCTTTACCTACCAACTTAACATGAGTCTAAGGATGGGCCTGTACTCAAAGACCACATGTTTAAGTTCCTTCCATCTTGGGGTTATATATGTTTTCATATCCTTCATATATATATATATATATACTCTCACTATCTTCATTTCGTACATACTACTAAGCTTCACATTGGTATAGCTACTTTTGTCAAAAATAATACCACTTGAAGCTGTATAATTGTTAGATCACCACCTGTAACTTTAGGGATTTTTTTAAAATTGAAGAAAGTCCTTTTATTAAGGGTGTATGGTTGTCTGTAAATAAGAAACCACAAATATTGCACTAGTTACCTATTTGCAATTATTGGATTTTGTTGGTAGTAAGAAATTCCTCTCAGCTACCAATCTTTAGTTGCAGTCAACTCGGTAAAACGACAGGCAACAACACTTCGGTAACATCTACACAGATACCAAAACAGCAAGGAAAGTTGTAATATTTGCCCCAACATTTACTGTTTTCATGCAATTGAATTCTAATCAAATAACAACATATTAATATACTTAGCAATATCCAGGCCCTTATAGCTCAATGGGGAAAGTAGCACGGACACAAGACGGAACCGGCAGAATTCGAGTCCGTCCTCCAATCATAAGACGTGTAGGTGTATGTGGATTGTAATTAAAAAATTTTTTTACTTAGCAACAAGAACTACAATTATGTTAGGTTAAATATTTTTTCTAGAAATTATTTCCTAAAACAATTTTATGTTTAGAATGGTACCAAGGTGAACAATTTTTTTTTAGACAAACCAGATGTTTTTTTCTATAAATTATTTCCTAAAAACAATTATGTTAGGTTAAAGATTCAGCACCTAATAGGCAAACACTTTTATGATGCACAGATTTGAAACTACAGTTACTTTAGCTGTGTCAATTTACCAGTCTCAGGGGAGTGAACAAGTTCAGAAGGCTATTTATTATAAAGCTAGCATGCTTTTAGCTATGTGGATAAAGTGAGGAATAAACACAAATTATCAGGAAGCTAGATGTGCAAGTAGTTTACTCGGACAAGTAGAAATATTAGCAGGAGCACTGCATTTCGCGGGAAGTGCTAGGGCCAGGCTGACATTGACCTTCAGCCCGAGGGAAGGGTCATTCCTGTCCTTGACGAGGACGCAAAGACACTTGATGCTCTTCGCAGTGACCTGCTTAAACCCAGCACAGCAGTCGGGTGTGGGCGACTTGGCCTCACCCCCGACGTAAGGCAGGCACGTCGCGAGGCCCACGAGCTGGTCCGTGCACTCGGCTCTGTCGCTCGCAACGTCCGAGCCCCCGTTGCTGACCAAGCACAACAGGATCAGAGCGACAATCTGCAAAAACCGAAGCATTGCGCTAAAGTGGAGAAAGATACGTTGGACTAGGAAATGAGTAAGTCTGATTGCTGCAACCATCATGTTATAAAGAAGAGGGTGACGAAGTAGCAAGTGGAGTTTGTAATAATGACAGTGATGGGAGTTAGGCAAGATTGTTAGGTCATGAATTCTCCAGCTAGCTAGGATGGTGCCTTTAAATGGGACAATTGGGTTTGCGTAGCAAGGGTTCCAACTATTAATTTGTTATCAAAGTTGCAACCCTTGTTAGGAATTCGGCAAACCAAAAAAATTCGGAACGGCAAAAGTACGAGTATAAATTGGCATAATATAAGTAAAATACGGTCAAAACTTCGGTCAAAAATTCGTCTAACGAAAAACATTCGGATCAGATTTAATTCGTGTTTAGTACGTTTCATATGAATCAATTCGGCACTAAAAATTCGACATATATATAGGGCCCATCCACCTCTACTCCTTCATAAACAAGGGTTCAGTGTGAGAATAAGAAGGGGTTGGATGATGGAAAACCGAAATATTTTTTGTTGTTGTTGCAAACAACATGTGCAAAGACTCTTGGGTTTCTTATTTTGGTTACTATGAGACTTTTTTTTTTCTTTTCTTTTGATAATTTGGCAGTCTTAATATCTAATAGCAGCAAGAGTCAAGAAAGTCAAGACTGTTGGGTTTCTTGGTCATATTTTTTTGGCCAAATTTTTTAAAAGTTCGTACGGTATGCGTTTAAAACGCCACAGGCTTAAAATTCGCGTACAAATCTAAATTTTTTAAAAGTGCGTAAGTATTATATATTTATGTAAGATACGGAAAAATTAGCGTATAATACGCATTTTATTCGGGTAATTGCTAACAAGGGTTGCAACCACTTGTAAGACCATGCAAATGTCACGTCACATTAAAGGATCTAGTTGGGGGCACCAGTTGGGGGCTCTCATCTAATAAATCTGGTCAAGGTTTTAGTATTATCTTCCTTATTTTTTTTTTTTGAAATCAGTATTATCTTCCTTATGTTTTGTGCTTTTAGCTCATTTTGAACTGAGTTTTCAATGTGGAGTTCTAAATAGGAAAGATCAGTGAACTTTTTCTTTTCTTTTCATCTACCTATTTTTACGGAAAATTGATAGGTTCAAGGATATCGCACTAAGTTTCATCTGTATATTAGTAAAACAAATGTACCCAGTAGTACATAATAACAACTAGCTAGGAAACATATAGCACTACAAAATTTAAATAGCAAAATACTTGGCGATGAAATGTGAAACGGTGGACCAACGACGGATACATGGTAGATTAGGATAAATGTTGGTGGGTTGCTCCTAATAGGAATACATAATATATTATTATTTAATGTTGGTGGGCTACGTTTGGATGAAATGTGTGATGGTCGGGGTTATACTTTTTGAATTTTTAGGTTTTGGAAATCAGTACAAATACGGGACTCTGCCAAAATTCAGTTAGAGATGAGTGTTTTTTTCCCAATCATAAAAAGCGTAGATGTTATACTTTTATAATTTGCTTGCAAGCAAACATGCAAATATGCAATAGTTAGGTGATAGGGAGTATTTGGTGTTGGAGATTGGGTGGGATTCCCAACCTATGTAGATATACACCCCGGAGTGGCCATGAGCACCATCTATGTTTTGGAGAATTTCGGGAAGTGCGACGAGCATCATCCGTTTGTCAGAAAAGCTTGAAAATCGAAGGCACCATGTTCTCGTGGGAACAAATTGAGTTCGATCCAAATTCTTCAGACCAAATTTGGTCCAAGTTAGGTCATATTCAGACAGAACAATTTTGTCTTGTTGGACCGAACTCGCTCTAATGTAGACAGAACTATTCTGCCTATGTGGACCGAACTCTGTCCGAATTCGGTCCTTTCAGAATTGAACTCGAATGGGTTTTTTATCTACACAATTGGATCCCATCAACAGTCCAAATTTTCTACGATTTTAGGGAGTTATTATATATATATGTGTGTGTGTGTTCTAACCCTAAAATTATCATCTAATCTACCAGAGAGTGAACAAAGCTTTCAACTTTTGGAGAATAGAAAGTGGGGAGTGACGGCTGCATCGAAGGATAGACTTTTGAGGGTAATTTCTTTTAGTGTCTTTTGTTCTTCGGAAGTCTGCAATCCATTTTTGTCATCGAAGTAGTCGTGTTGATCCGATTTTGATTGCTGAGAAGTTTGTAATTTCTTATTCCATTAATGGAGGCTTTTCAGGGTTGGGCTCCTATCGTCCCGTAGTTTTTTCTGCAAATATTTTCCATCTCAAAAAATGTCGCATGTTTTCGTTTGTTTTTGTGTGAATTTGGCGTTGTAGTTTTCCGCATCTTTCTACGGTTCTCTCATTGTCTTTTTGGTTTGGGGAACTTTTTTACGTTTCGTTCCCAATAGATTGGTACTAACAGAGTAGTATTAGAGCTTTGGGTTCAAAGGAGGTGTCAGAGTTGATAGTGAAGCCAAGAAGAAAATGTGGATGCGAAGCTGGTGGGTTTGGTAAACCTAAACGATTCAACTTACACTATTGGCGAAGCAAGATGAATGATTTAATGTTCGTCAAGAAAATGCATCCTTGCTGTAATTGCTTCCAAGAAGCCTAGTGAGACATTTAATAAGGACATGAAGTTCTAGCATATACAGGTGTGTGAGTATATCAGGCAGTTTGTTGACGAGAATGTGTACAATCACATCGTCAATATAGAGCATATAAGAACGTTTTGACATAAGCTAGAATCCTTGTATACAAAAAAGATCGGCGTGAACAAGTTGTTCCTGATTCGACAGATGATGGGTATGAGGTACAAGGATAGAACATCCATTACGGATCACCTGAGTGAGTTTGAGGGCATGGTATACCATTTATCGTCTATGGAGTAAAGTTCGAGGATGAAGTTCAGGGGCTTCTTGCTGCTTTGTACATTGCCAAACTCGTGGGCGACCATAGAAGTGTCCATGATCGCTTATGCTCCAAATGACATGGTTAGTCTGGAGTTAACAAAGAGCGAGGTGATTAATGTAGACATACAGAGGAAATCTTAGGGCACTTCGTCTACAACTCTCTCAGAGACATTTCCTTTACAGAGTTGTCACGCCCCAGAACCAGAATACTGGAGAGCGGGGGCAGACATAGCCAGCTACGTATATTGAAATAGAATACATCTCAACTATACGGTCACGGCTATCTAGATATGAGGGTTTACTACAAGCCAGCAGTCTCTTAAGGTCAAGCCTATTGTCTCAATCTCAAGCAATTAACAGAGTTACAAGATATTAGAGCATCAAATATATATATAAGGCGTCCCAAATATTACATATTGGATGATCATGAAGCTAGTCGTACAAAATGATGGGACTAGCAAGAGTTCAGTCATACATGATCAACCCTAGGATTTGTTAATCATGTTTACAGCCCGTAGGCAGACAGTAAGTAAATGTGCATCGAGCTAACAGGTGCTCGTCGGCTAAACGCCTCAAAAGAATAAATTTACATATAAGTGGGTGAAACAAAAATGAAAACCCACTCTTGGCCCGGGTTCCGTCTAGTTGTCACCATTGGGCTGGAAGCTTGGTAGATCCTCGGGAGCTGCTCCGAAATCTGGCCACACAAAACCAGCTGGGTCAAACCCCAAAAAGAGCAAGTGCCACAAAGGAGGCCACAAATAAGAACAAAAGCCAGCATATCAGAACATAAAGAATAAAAGAAGTACAAGTAGTAAAAGTACACAGGGCGATAAACGACTAGGGACGTGGAACCATTCCGGGAGCCAGGTTACAATCCTTAAACCAAACAAGGACCGGGATTGTACCCGTTCGCCTGAATAGCTCACTGTCTCTACCCATTTATCGTTAGAGATAAGTAAAACAATCATGATCAAGAGTTCTAGGTACAAGGCTAGACAAGACTTAGACAGGGCTGGACACCATTCATTCACAATCGGCCAAGCAAGTACTACGGCTTACTACTTTAACTAACTAGGGTTATCACAAGCCTAATTACTAACAAGATGCAAGTGAGAAACTCCCAGTCCCAAGCCCTGCAGACCATCCAGTTATCCTTCCGCGGGTTGAGAGTTATAGTTGGGTACATCGCCCGGGAGACAAATATACCCTTAGGTGACTTAGAGGGTGCAACACATGACAGTGTGCTGGAAATGTGCTCTACTCGTCGGCAAGCTACAAGTCCATTAAAGCGCCCAGATAACGAGATTGCCTGTGACTGGGAATTCTCCATGTTCTAGTTTGATCTAATAATTAGCCTAATCTAATTTAGCGCGAGTCCCTGGCCGTGGTACCCAGGAAGTCACGTCCTAGACATGATGCAAGACAAGACAAGTGGATTGTGCAAACAAGCGAGCAGGAACACCCACGGTGTCAAGGCAAGTCAAGTCAAGTTATCAAGTCAAGTCAAGTCAAGAGTGCGCCGCCACGGGCCACTATCAAGTTATCAAGGTAAATCATGTCAGGGTACTTGTCAGGGGTGCGCCACGACGGGCCACTATCAAGTCAGGTTGGTCGTGTCAGGAGTGCACCACTACGGGTCACTGTCATGTTATACTAGTTCCTTGTCATACCATGCTGTGTACAATAGTTATTCCAAACATATTAAGCAAAATCAAGTTCATGCCAAAAGGCGTAAGGATATAAAATGGGCGTAAAATACCTAATAAAATACTAATATAAAATAGGACTATAGAAGAGCCAAGATCAAGAAATAACAAATTTATCATAGACAAGTAGGTTGTACAAGGGGGTCAGGGGTAGGTCTGCGCAGGGTGTGTACTGCGCATGAAAGAGCTGCGCAAGAGTTGTCTTGCGCAAGGGTTACCTTGCGCAAGGGTAGACTGTGCAGGGGTTACCTTGCGCAAGGGTGGTTTGCGCAAGGGTGGGTTGCGCAGAAGTGAATTGCGCAGGAGCGGTTTGCGCAGAAGTGAATTGTGCAGGGGTTACTTTGCGCATGGCTGGATTGCGCATGGCTAGCTTGCGCCAGCGCAGTCCAGCGCAGCGCAAAGCGCTGGCCAAGTGACTGCGCAAACGGCCATGCGCTAAAGAGCACAGGCCAGGGGTGCACAATCGGCCATGCGCTAAAAAGCGCAAGGCAGGGGGCTGTTCTTCCTGGCCGAGAGCAAGTCCAAAAACACCAAGTACTTCAATTCTTCATATTTTTGTCAAATCAAAACCAAATCTAGATTTTCAAAGTTCTAACTTGAGTAAAATTGAATTCTCTTCCACATGGAAGCATCAAAACAAGCAAAAATCAAAGTTTAATGGCTCAAAAACCTAGGATTTCCGAAAATGGTTAAAACCTAGATCTAGAAGAATGAAAGCTCCAAATCACAAAATTCCAAGTTCTAATGTTGATCTACATGTCCTAATCTATCAAATGGACAAATAAAATTGGGTGCTTATTTGTTGGCAAGGTGCACTTGCCTATTGGTTGGGGAGTTGTGTGGAAGAAGGAAGAAGAAGAAGTTTGTAAGAAATAAATGAGAGAATAAAGAGGAGAGAGAAAAGTAGGTGGTGTTATAAAGTGGGGGAGTTGTGGTGTGTTGAGGGAGGAGTGTAGGTTAAGGTGTTCCATTCATGTTAAACCAAACCTAATCAAACCAAACCAATTCCATAAAATAAAACCAAGCCATGGTCCAAACCCATTTACGGGAAACCAAAATCCGCAAGTCGAGAAAATAAAATACGTGCCAAAATCAAATTACGAGTACAAATACGAAATACAGGAATTGGGGGTGACAACTCTACCCACCTTCAAAGAATTTCGTCCTCGGAATTTAATCAAGGAGCTAGAGATTGCCACGACAAGCTATACTAAGCACAAACAAGCTACACTAAGCAGTTCAATCATACAATCATACAATGCAAGCAAGAAAGGGAAAGCGTAAGGCACAAGGAAGACATTATACCTTGCGAGTCAAACATGTAGGGATATCGCGATCGGATGTCGTCCTCACGCTCCCACGTTGACTCACCTAGAGAGTGATGACCCCAAGCAACACGGACTAAGTTAATAGTCTTGCTCTTGAGCGTCTTTTCTCTCCGGTCCAATATAGACACGGGCCTCTCCTCATACGAAAGGTTGGTACCAACAACCAATTCCGAATGATCTAGGATATGGCTCGGGTCCGGGATATACCGTCGTAATTGGGACACATGGAATACATCATGCACCTCACTTAGCGACGACGGAAGAGCGAGACGATAGGACACATCGCCTACTCGCTCCAGAATATCGAACGGCCCTATATACCTAGGACTAAGCTTTCCCCGTACGCCAAAACGAATGACACCGCGGGTAGGCGAGATCCTAAGGAATACATGGTCGCCGACGGCAAATTCTAAGGGACGCCGATGAGCATCGGCCCAATGGCGCTGGCGATCCTGAGCAACTCGGAGGTGATCTCTGACTCTCCTAACCACTTCAACCGTCTGAGAAATCAGTTCTGGGCCGAGCATCAGCCTCTCTCCGACATCGTCCTATGCTAACGGAGATCTGCACTTCCTGCCATACAGAGCCTCGAAGGGTGCCATCTGGATACTGGCCTGGAAACTATTATTGTACGAGAATTCCACTAGGTGTAGATGATCCTCCCACGAACCACCGAAGTCAAGGGTACATGACCGCAACATATCTTCGAGAGTTTGTATAGTGCGCTCTGACTGCCCATCTGTCTGCGGATGATACGCTGAGCTGAACTTGAGACGAGTCCCCAAACTTTGATGAAGACTGCGCCAGAAGTGCGATGTGAATCTCGTATCCCTGTCCGATACTATGCTGACTGGCACTCCGTGAAGTCGGACGATCTGCCTGAGATACATCTCTGCTAGCTGCGCCGTCGACTGTCCAACTCTAAATGGAAGAAAGTGTGCCACCTTGGTAAGCCTGTCCACAATGACCCAAATAGCATCTCTGCCTGCCGGAGATCTGGGTAACCCAGTCACGAAATCCATGGTTATGTGCTCCCATTTCCATTCTGGGATCGGTAAAGGTTGAAGAAGTCCAGATGGCCTCTGATGTTCAGCCTTGACCTGTTGGCAAATCAAACATCGAGAGACATACCGGGCTATCTCCCTCTTCATACCATTCCACCAAAAGTGTTGACAAATATCTCTGTACATCTTCGTGCTGCCTGGGTGGATGGAATACTGCAAACTGTGAGCCTCTGCCATGACTTCCTGTCTGATATCTCCACTGGGTACACAAAGACGCGTGCCGTGTCGAAGAGTACCATCCTCATAAATACATAACTCTGGCCTTCTCCCTGCCTCGCACTCTGTTCTGAGCCGCTGAATCTTAGAATCTGTTAACTGTGCTGTCCGGATCCTTTCAACTATGGTGGACTGAATCTGTAGGCTGGCCATCAAGGCCACATTGGAAGGAAGAATCACTTCAATTCCCATCTTCTGAAGATCCAACAATAACTCTGGTTGCGCCGTCAGGAAATAAACTCCGGCTCTCCGGCTCAATCTGCTACAACGTTGGCCTTCCCTGGATGATACTGCAAATCCACATCGTAGTCCACCAGTAGCTCGAGCCATCTTTTCTGCCGCATATTAAGATCCTTCTGGGTGAAAGCATACTTCAGGCTCTTATGATCAGTAAATATCTCCACTCTGTCTCCGTACAAGTAGTGCCTCCACAACTTAAGTACAAACACTACTGCTGCTAGCTCCAAGTCGTGGGTCGGGTAATTCTTCTCATGATCACGGAGTTGACGTGACGCATAAGCAATTACCTTTCCATGCTGCATCAAAACATATCCCAATCCTCTGTCTGAAGCGTCGCAATAAACTGTGAATCCTTCGGTCCCATCTGGAAGGGTGAGAATGGGAGCCGTTATCAATCCTCGCTTCAACTTCTCAAATGATTCCTGACATTCCGCTGTCCAAACGAACGGCACATCCTTGCGGATCAACTGGGTCATCGATGCTGAAATCCTTGCAAAATCAGAGACGAACCGCCGGTAGTAGCCGGCCAATCCAAGAAAGCTGCGAACTTCTGCCACTGAGCTGGGTACTGGCCATGCCTAGATAGCCACAATCTTCTGGAGATCCACTTCCACTCCTCCTCTGGTAATGATGTGACCCAAGTAAGAAATGCGATCGAGCCAGAACTCGCATTTACTGAACTTGGCGTACAACTGGTGCTCTCTGAGAATCTGGAGGACAATTCTGAGATGCTGCTCGTGCTCTGCTTCACTCTTGCTATAGACCAGGATGTCATCAAGGAACACTATCACAAACTGATCCAAGTAAGGCATGAAAATACGGTTCATGAGGTCCATGAACACTGCCGGCGCATTGGTCGCTCCAAAGGGCATAACTAGAAACTCCTAATGCCCGTACCTAGATCTGAACGCCGTCTTCGGGATGTCCTGCTCTCTGACTCTGATCTGGTGGTATCCTGACCGCAAGTCTATCTTCGAGAAAACTGAAGCCCCCTTGAGTTGATCAAACAAGTCATCTATCCTCGGAAGAGGGTATCTGTTCTTGATTGTCACTGAGTTCAAGGTACGATAATCAACACATAGCCTGGACGTACCATTCTTCTTTTTCACAAGAAGCATCGGGGCTCCCCAAGGCGATCCACTTGCACGAATGAATCCCTTGGTCCTGAGTTCTTCAATCATCTTGTACAAAATCTCCAACTCTGAAGGCGCCATTTTGTAGACTCGCTCTGATACTGGTGCTGTCCCAGGAATCAAGTCAATGGTGAACTCGATCTCCCACTCTGGTGGCATCCCTGGAAGTTCCTCTGGAAAGACATCTGGAAACTCTTCAACTATTCGGGGCAACTGCACTGCTGCTACTGCCATCCGCAATACTGGAGGAGATGGCTCTACTGTGCCTCTGGAAAATGAAAACTCTGGCTCTCCGGGAATACTAAAGACAACTCTGCCAGCATGGCAGTCTATCCTAGCATAATAGTTCCTCAACCAATCCATGCCTAGGACTACATCATAGTCTGCCATAGGGAACTCTATGAGCCTAGCGGGAAACTCTCTACCGCTAACTACGATCCGACACGAGGAAAATACTCGATCTACTCCCACAAGACCATTACCAGTAAGTATATTGAGCCTCACTGATAATGACTCGGGCTCCAACCCTATCCGTGTCGCAAATCGTGCAGACATGAATGAATGCGATGCACCAGAATCAAATAATACAGATGCTGGAAAGGTGTTGACGAGAATAGTACCTGCCACTACCTCACCTGGTGCAACTTCTTCTTCCATGGTCATCATCATAGCCTGACCTCTAGCTGCGGGTCCTCTCTGCTGGAAACCCCTCTGTCGGTTCTGTGCTGGAGCCTGGGTGATCTGCTGCTGGTTCTGCTGCTGAAAGGCCTGGGCCTGAGGCGCCAATAGCCTCGGGTACTGCTGTTGCTGCTGCTGCTGGACTGGAACTGGGGCTGGTCCTCTCACCGAAGAACTAGAAAATTTGGATGATGATGGACCTCCCCTATTCGGGCAGGTCCCTATCTTGTGATCTGCTCCTCCGCAAGCCAGGCACAATCCCTGTGCCCTACGACACTCTGCCACTACATGGCCCGGCTTCCCGCAATGAGAACATCCCACCGTGAAAGACTGCTTCTGCTTCTGCTGCTGCGGGTACGTCGGGGTCGAATACTGAACCGACGTCACTGAGGCCGCCCGCCTCGGAGTTCCAATGGTTATACCCCTAGCTGCCGGGGCTGGAGCTGAAGATTGGTGCATCTGGTTGTGGGACCGCTTCCTGCCTCCGGTCCTGTCCACAATTCTCCGGGAGGTGTACTCATGCCTCCTTGCTGCCTTCAACACTGCATCGAACGTCTGGTGCTCGAACTGCTCCACAGCCAATAATATCTCTAAGTGCAGCCCTTGCTGGAATCGCTGAGCCCTATCGAACTCGGTTGCCACCAAGGTGGGGGCGAACCTACTCAGCCTGGAAAACTCGGTCGCATAGCCATCGACCGTCCTGCCTCCTTGCTTCAAGTTGGTGAATCTGGTCTGCAGGTCGTACCGTGCTACCGCATCGAAGTACTTTGTCTGGAACCTCTCTCTGAACGTCGCCCAAGTGACTGGTGCCACTAAACCCATGGCCTGAGCCGCCCACCAATCGCGAGCCAAGTCTAACAACTGTAGGCGTACCACCGCCACCTTCTCATTTTCAGGTGTCCTAGCTGCTTCCAGGACCACCTCGGTATCCTGAAGCCAAGCGTCCGCGGCAATCGCATCTTCACTGCCGTCAAAGAACGGAGGGTTCAAGCGCTTGAAACTGTTGGCCGCCTGATTCCCTTGGGGACCTCCTCGGTTTAGTGCATCATGAACTTCCTGGTGCAAGGCGTCGCCTCGACGATCTTGGGATGCAAGCAGTTCTCTGATAAGCCCTATCAAAGGTCCCTCATCCTGTCTAGCTGGTTGAACGGGCGGAGCTGCCTGAACTGGAGGTTCTGAGCCTCCGGAAAGCATAACTCGGGAGGCTACTCCAGAGTGCTGAGCTTGATCTTCCTGGCGCTGGGGTGCTTGCCGAGCTCCCTCTGGCTGGTTGGCAGGTTCGGGAGTAATGCCGCTGAAGAAGACGACATAGGGAACAGTAAGGAAAGGACCAGGACAGATCAATGATACAAGCATGTGATCAGGTCAAGAATCTCAGGGATTTGAAGATACGAGCAGAGATCAAGGGCGAATATTGATTGAGACATCTATTCGGTAAACCCTCACATTTCTTGATTGACAAGACCTGTATGGGCCACCACTAAAACCATGTCACGCCCCAGAACCAGAATACTGGAGAGCGGGGGCAGACATAGCCAGCTACGTATATTGAAATAGAATACATCTCAACTATACGGTCACGGCTGTCTAGATATGAGGATTTACTACAAGCCAGCAGTCTCTTAAGGTCAAGCCTATTGTCTCAATCTCAAGCAATTAACAGAGTTACAAGATGTTAGAGCATCAAATATATATATATAAGGCGTCCCAAATATTACATATTGGATGATCATGAAGCTAGTCGTACAAAATGATGGGACTAGCAAGAGTTCAGTCATACATGATCAACCCTAGGATTTGTTAATCATGTTTACAGTCCGTAGGCAGACAGTAAGTAAATGTGCATCGAGCTAACAGGTGCTCGTCGGCTAAACGTCTCAAAAGAATAAATTTACATATAAGTGGGTGAAACAAAAAGGAAAACCCACTCTTGGCTCGGGTTCCGTCTAGTTGTCACCATTGGGCTGGAAGCTTGGTAGATCCTCGGGAGCTGCTCCGAAATCTGGCCACACAAAACCAGCTGGGTCAAACCCCAGAAAGAGCAAGTGCCACAAAGGAGGCCACAAATAAGAACAAAAGCCAGCATATCAGAACATAAAGAATAAAAGAAGTACAAGTAGTAAAAGTACACAGGGCGATAAACGACTAGGGACGTGGAACCATTCCGGGAGCCAGGTTACAATCCTTAAACCAAACAAGGACCGGGATTGTACCCGTTCGCCTGAATAGCTCACTGTCTCTACCCATTTATCGTTAGAGATAAGTAAAACAATCATGATCAAGAGTTCCAGGTACAAGGCTAGACAAGACTTAGACAGGGCTGGACACCATTCATTCACAATCGGCCAAGCAAGTACTACGGCTTACTACTTTAACTAACTAGGGTTATCATAAGCCTAATTACTAACAAGATGCAAGTGAGAAACTCCCAGTCCCAAGCCCTGCAGACCATCCAGTTATCCTTCCGCGGGTTGAGAGTTATAGTTGGGTACATCGCCCGGGAGACAAATGTACCCTTAGGTGACTTAGAGGGTGCAACACATGACAGTGTGCTGGAAATGTGCTCTACTCGTCGGCAAGCTACAAGTCCATTAAAGTGCCCAGATAACGAGATTGCCTGTGACTGGGAATTCTCCATGTTCTAGTTTGATCTAATAATTAGCCTAATCCAATTTAGCGCGAGTCCCTGGCCGTGGTACCCAGGAAGTCACGTCCTAGACATGATGCAAGACAAGACAAGTGGATTGTGCAAACAAGCGAGCAGGAACACCCACGGTGTCAAGGCAAGTCAAGTCAAGTTATCAAGTCAAGTCAAGTCAAGAGTGCGCCACCACGGGCCACTATCAAGTTATCAAGGTAAATCATGTCAGGGTACTTGTCAGGGGTGCGCCACGACGGGCCACTATCAAGTCAGGTTGGTCGTGTCAGGAGTGCACCACTACGGGTCACTGTCATGTTATACTAGTTCCTTGTCATACCATGCTGTGTACAATAGTTATTCCAAACATATTAAGCAAAATCAAGTTCATGCCAAAAAGCGTAAGGATATAAAATGGGCGTAAAATACCTAATAAAATACTAATATAAAATAGGACTATAGAAGAGCCAAGATCAAGAAATAACAAATTCATCATAGACAAGTAGGTTGTGCAAGGGGGTCAGGGGTAGGTCTGCGCAGGGTGTGTACTGCGCATGGAAGAGCTGCGCAAGAGTTGTCTTGCGCAAGGGTTACCTTGCGCAAGGGTAGACTGTGCAGGGGTTACCTTGCGCAAGGGTGGTTTGCGCAAGGGTGGGTTGCGCAGAAGTGAATTGCACAGGAGCGGTTTGCGCAGAAGTGAATTGCGCAGGGGTTAATTTGCGCATGGCTGGATTGCGCATGGCTAGCTTGCGCCAGCACAGTCCAGCGCAGCGCAAAGCGCTGGCCAAGTGACTGCGCAAACGGCCATGCGCTAAAGAGCACAGGCCAGGGGTGCGCAATCGGCCATGCGCTAAAAAGCGCAAGGCAGGGGCTGTTCTTCCTGGCCGAGAGCAAGTCCAAAAACACCAAGAACTTCAATTCTTCATATTTTTGTCAAATCAAAACCAAATCTAGATTTTCAAAGTTCTAACTTGAGTAAAATTGAATTCTCTTCCACATGGAAGCATCAAAACAAGCAAAAATTAAAGTTTAATGGCTCAAAACCTAGGATTTCCGAAAATGGTTAAAACCTAGATCTAGAAGAATGAAAGCTCCAAATCACAAAATTTCAAGTTCTAATGTTGATCTACATGTCCTAATCTATCAAATGGACAAATAAAATTGGGTGCTTATTTGTTGGCAAGGTGCACTTGCCTATTGGTTGGGGAGTTGTGTGGAAGAAGGAAGAAGAAGAAGTTTGTAAGAAATAAATGAGAGAATAAAGAGGAAAGAGAAAAGTAGGTGGTGTTATAAAGTGGGGGAGTTGTGGTGTGTTGAGGGAGGAGTGTAGGTTAAGGTGTTCCATTCATGTTAAACCAAACCTAATCAAACCAAACCAATTCCATAAAATAAAACCAAGCCATGGTCCAAACCCATTTACGGGAAACCAAAATCTGCAAGTCGAGAAAATAAAATACGTGCCAAAATTAAATTACGAGTATAAATACGAAATACAGGAATTGGGGGTGACAAGAGTCGTGGACGAAGTAAAAGTAGGAGTCCAGATAGTAGCAAGACAAGAGCAAAGGAAAGTGTAAGGGTTGATACAAGGACTATGTATGGTACCATTGTGGCAAGAAGGGCCACATCAAAAAAAAAATTTACTTGGAAGAGAGAAAAGAAAAGCGACAAGGAGAAGTAGAGTGAGAATACAACAATGACATCTCAACACATGAAGGTGATGCGATCGTTGTTAGTGAGGAGGTAGTCATAAACCTCATCTACGATGACAATTTTTGTCTATAGACTCAGGGACTTCAGTGCATGTATTTCACAATAGGGCACTGTTTTCCACTTACACAACATGAGACTGTGGAGTATTAAAGATGGGAACATAGATGTGTCAAAACTTGTTGCGATTAGAGATATGCATTCGAGAATAAAGACATGTGCAACTCTTTTTCTCAAAGATGTTCTTCATGTTTCGAATATCTATTCCAATGTGGTGTTGATTGGAAAGATATTGACTGGAAAGTTGGATGAAAAAGTATTCTTAATTCACTTTAGAAACTGTCAGTGTAATCTTGCCAGAGGTCGATGGTGACAGCCAAAGAAAATAAGAAGTCTGGTCTCCACTGTATGAAAGGATGCGTCAAGGGGGCATAGAAGGCGAACACAATCATTGTTGCATCTACCATTTACGACATAGGCGGCTTAGCCATGTCAGGAAGAAAGGAATAAGCTACTTGTTGAACAGAAAAGTGATTCCGGGGATCAACTCAACAAAGTTGGAGAGATACACGTAGTGTTTGGCAGGAAAGCAAATATGAAGTCTTTCCAAAGTCACATATCTTCAAGGAAGCCGATATTGCTCGAATTAGACACCGACGTCTGTAGTCCAGTGAAGGTAAAATATATTAGTGATACTTCTTACTTTGTAACTTTTATTGATGAATTTTTCAGAAAAATTTGGGTATATGCTACAAAGAAAGGATCAGGTGTTGCCTACTTTAAAAAAATTCCAGGCCTCTATTAAAAGGGAGACAGGCAAGAAGTTAAAGTGACCGACAATGATGGTGAATACATTGGTCCCTTTGATCCTTACTACAAAAAGCAAAAGATTCCACACCAGAAGACTCTACCAAGACACCTTATCTCAATGGTGTAGTGGAGCTTATCAACAGAATAGTGATGGAGGGAGTATGATGTTTGTTGTCAAAAGCAAACTTAACGGGCAGTTATTGGGAACTTTAATAACCTATATTATGGGAAAATTTGGTGCTTGGAAAATTGGGTATATCATAGGATTATGTGGGGACATAATCCTTTTTTTTTAGATTTTTTATTAATTATTTGGCAATGTTTAAGAGTTATAAGGCAAAAAGACAACCTAGAAATCCCAAAAGCATGTCCAAATCCTAAAAATTATTAGTTAGATAAACTATTAATTTGTTATTTCCTTATTATTACCTTATATGTATGTTGTATGGTATGGGTATAGTAAGGGAGCGTATTAAGACCATTTAGAAATTGACACTACACATCAAAAAGAAGGAACAAGCAAGTTTATATGAATGTTTACACCTAGCATTACTACTTGCATGCATGTTCTATTTTGGTTATCATTGTTATTTCTATGTGTCCTTCATGGCTATCTAGTCTTGTTGATCTTACACGTATAATAGCTTTATAGTTCTTTACAACTAGTTATGCATGATCTACTTGTTCACTCATTTTTCCTCGTTACTCGTCTACTTGCATGACTGTTTTATTAGAAATGTTTAGTAACTAGGAATAAGGGAATTCATTGCTTTATGGACTGATAATCGTATATCCATTAGCCCATCCTACACACATAATTGATGTGATCATACATTTAAGTGCATTATTAGCCCCTCGCAGTCCATATACCGAACAAGGGGTTCTAAATGACACTTCTTATATGTTGTACTTGTTTCTCGTTAATCTAGTTGATACATGATATTTTAGTCACTACTAATACCATCCATTACTATGCACCTTGTCACCACTTAGCGTTGTACTACTCACTCTTCTTGAATTACGTGATAGTTTTATAATTTGTGTGTTTTCTTTCACCTTTACTTTGCTCACTTCTAATTTGAGATATTTATGTTGATATTTTTAGAGGAGGACCTGTACCGTACACATTACGAGCATTCGGAGGGTGAGATATGTGAGTTTGTGGATGATGTTGCATCTAAAATTGGGACACAATGGTTTAGTTATTTTTTTATTTCATTTACCATGTTTGTTCCTAAAATATTTATTTATGTACTGAACTTTTAATGACTTTATAGTCTTTTTATAGTATTGAGCCTATGGTTCCTTTAGAACCATATAAAAATTAATTAAATAATTGTGGACCTCTTTATGTTTCTTATTTATTTTCTACCTTATAGATCTTTTAAATTAGTTCATTTGTATTAGGAGGTTATATAGCTATTATATAATCTTATTAGTGGATTACATATTATATGACAATATTGATATATGTTATGATAGTTTCGTTATACACATGTTGATTGAGGATTTATATTCATATTGACTGTCGAGTTATATACAAAGTACTACTGTCAATACTACAGTGTAGGCTGGACTTGGCCACACACTCATAACCAATTATTTAGGAGTGGGTCTTGTGTATATTCGTGGTGTTCTCCTGGTTGATTATGTGCTTGTTCTTTTGGAAGGCATGTGCCTCCTTTTATTGACATCTTCAGAGGATAAACTATGCAAGGGCAGTGATGATGAGAGATTGGCTGCAGGATTAACAAAATCTGTGTTGTCACAACTGTTTGATTTAGCTGATTAACTGTCTGGCCCGATCATGATGACACATGGTACTGATTGAACGAATCTCGTTGCAGAGATTCTGGAGGTGGATTTAAGGATCTTGAGCTGTACCCATCATAAGTTGCAGCTGATTACTCGTATGGCTAGATCATGAATAACACATAGCACATACGTCAATTTAGTATAATCTATCGTTTGAATGGGACGTTTATAATGCACACGCATAAATATGAGATTTAAATCAAGTGGCACGATCACATTAACACATGGCACGACCATGATTTGAAGGGAATCTCTCGTTTGAATTAGGCAGTTATGATGCACACGCCATAAATGGTATATTTAGATTGCAGGATCTGGATGGTATAGGACTGTTGAGCACTTCTAAGGAGGGCTGTGAATAGAGTGCGTGTGTGCAACAAAATAAAAATCACCACTTAAAAGTATTTATGACAACGATCAAAGTAATATGAAGCAAGCAGTGTGTAAGTAAATGAGTATAGAAAAACAAACGCAAAATACTAAGTTTATGTTGGTTTTCCTCTGAAAGGACTAGTCCAGTCTCAAGTACTCTAGCTCGATGTTGAATTCACTATGCAGTGAAACAGAAGCTTTGAATCTAAAGTTCTTGCAACTCCTTACAATACGTGCTTTTAGTCCGAAGAGCACTACTTCAACTTGCAAGCCTTTAATCCGAAGGACTTGCCGACTTCAGGAACATGATGAAATCAAAGACTCCAAACCTTATTTACAACTCGACCAAGATACTAGATCAGTATAAACTGATACTGGCTTTGTTAGGAGGCGTAAAGGCTTTGATTTGAAAGTATAAAGCTCCGAACACTTTAGATAAAGAAGAGAAGAAATAGAAAATGATGAGTGAAATGAACAACAATCTCAACTCTATTTATATTATTTTTATGGACCAAACTCGGGTAGAGTTCAGTTCTCTAATGTTCAAAAAATCGAACGTTGGAGCTGATTCAACAGGGTGACCTGATCCAATGGGATACTGGGTCAGGGTAACCGAGTTCGATTGCCCTGTTTGCAGATTGGGTCAGGTGCATTGGATTTAGATTTGGGTTTATTTTGATACTGTAGGTTGTATTTGGATGTGGGCTAAATTGGGTAGGCATTTTAGATATGGACTTTTTGAGAAGCTACGCCTGTGCAAGTTCGTCTGATGTACATTTATTTCTATTACTCAATGAAATAGAAAATACATAATAAACAAAAAATGTCTTGGGCAACTTTTGTAATCATTTAGTTCGGCGAATACTTGATCAATTGCCAGCACAATGAGGGTTCATCATTTGTACTTGCAATAATGTACTATTTGTTGTAAGTCGGTTATCAAAATCAGGTATGACCATGACCAATGGGCGAACAATCTCTCTCGTTTTGATAATTGACAAACTCTAATCGATGCACCAAATAATAACAAAAATAATATGGTACTTGACTCTTCAACTTTTATTGGATGTCCTGGTTGTATTACATGTCCTGGTTTTCTTGTGCACACATTAGTTCTTCTCCCCCTTTATCATTTTAGCAAAATAGAAATCTTCCCCATAAAGACAGAAGGCTCCCCCGCAACAGTAGAACAAATAACAAGAGTAAAGTAAAATTATAAAATGAAGTAAACAAGTATAAGACATAAAATGAGTATCAGTAAAAATGAACATAAACGTTAATGCATAAAATAGACCAAACCATAAGATGGACAAGTGTAGATGTTCGATAGATAAGTAAAATAAAGAAAACTAAAGTGCACCAGTCCAATAAACAGCCAAAATAAAAAGTGTCACTAGAACATATCCATCAACATCATAAACTACATAAGTCCACAACCAGGAAAATATCCTCAATGAGTATCGTTACCAGTCTCAGCTGGCCGGTTGGGATCATAGAAAGCCGAATGAGGAAAGAAGTAATGCTGGGCGTCAGGGTTCTCAAATATGGGACCAGATATGTCAGGGCGACGGAGATATGGAATAGGGCCACCAGGTGCGTGGGCCATACTCTACCTTATGACAGAGATAGAGTTCCCAAATGCTTGGGCCTAGAGAGTAAAATTTAGTTCGTCTGTCTGTGATGCTCTAGATCAAGTTTGTGACTCTCGTCGTCAAGACGAAAATGATCACGCATCATAACTCCAATCTCATCAAGTGTGGCTGGAGCCTCAACAGTATGAGGTGGAACAGTAGGAGGTGCTTGGACATCAAGTGGAACGTCCTCAGCAGCAACCTTATTAGAAGAATTCTCATCGGAATTAGGAGTCTGGGCTCCAGTCCTACGGGACTTGAGAGGGTAGGATGGAGTATCATCTAAAGAACAGGAGTATAAGGGAATCAAAAACCTCTAAAATATGGTAGGAAGGTACATAGCATAGAGTAGGTTTCTCCCTTTCTTGCAACAACGAACCATAGCCTCAATAAAAGTCTTAGTTAGGCTAAAAGGGATACCAAAATGAATATGATAGAGGGCCGACATTTCCAAGTACGTGATCTCATCGGTAGATCTCGTCGTGGGTAGAATAGCAGGAAAAATCATACAATGCATCTCACAAAAATATTGGTTTATAGATTTGGCCCTTAGTCTGCTAGGAGGTCGAGGGTACGGTTCACACATCACGTCCTTGAAAGATTCAAGGGTCATGTCGTTATCGAAATAGAATTTTGTGATGTCGACTAGAGCATCTCCAGTTTTTAGGATATGGAGAATCTCATTCAAATTGTCATCATCGAATTTAATTTCAATACCGCACACCCGTGAATATATAAACCTGTGCGAGTGTTGCAAGTTGCAATAGAACATACGAATGGTGTTGCAATAAATTGGATGTGCAATTTGAACTAGACCGACAATACCAAGAGTTTCAAAATATAAAAAATATTTCGAAAAAATAGTGAAACTAATTGGATTTTCGGAATATATTTTTTTCTTTTGGAAATCCTTAAACCATTCACAATAAACTTAGTTCCTAAACAAGGATCCGTCAAATTTGTCTTCTTCAGGTTTCGAACGGCTAAAAGATTTAGACATGGGATCTTTAGGAGGGTTGGATGAAGAGGCTTCATCTAATTTTATTTTTATTCTTGGAAGAGAATTTCGGTGCCATATAAAAGTTTTGAGAGTTGAGAGATTATACCTCAAGAGAACAATGTAGAATGAAATAGAACTTCAAAAAATGCCTAAATCCAAAAATAAGAGGGTATAAACCCTAGGATTTGATATTTTTAGGGTTAGGGATGAAGAACTAGGGTTTGGAGATGGGGGTGCTCGGTTGCTTGGGAAGAGAAAAGAGAAAAGAAAAGAAGATACAACTTAAAAAGAGTGGGCCAGCTTCGAGTTGGGTTTTGGAACAAGGGGAACGAGTTCGGCCCGAACTCGGTCAGAGTTCAGTCCGAGTTTGGTTCCCTTGTTCTTAGCAAATTTGTTTATGTATTTAAAATAAAATGATTTAAATCTTATAATCAATTAAAATATTAAGTACATTTGGTGTTACGACATGCACCCGCTTTTCGGGATGTGAGTGCGTGCGCAAGTCCAGCCTACGCCACAGCATCAGCGGTAGTAATCTGTCTAGGTCTCAATACCAATCTCAAAATAACAACATCACATCTATTTGCTCATTCACAATAATTAAAATATTTACAATATTTACAAGTTTACATTTAACCAAAATACATTATCTCACAAATATTGAAAATGACTATCTCCATATCTATCTAACTAGTCTTCTAGGGACGTCCTTCCAATATACCCATGTCTTCACTAACGGTCCAAAGCATAATGTAGCAGACGATTATCTGAAAAATGTTTTTCAGTCAGGAATGAACAAGTACACATATGATAGGTTGTTCAAAACATGATAGAAATTATAAAACATTAAAATAGCATATGTGATGTAAACTAGCAGGTAAAACTAACATCATGGCATAACAGGAAAAAGGAACAGACAAACTCTATAACAAGATATAGCAACTAGAAGGGAAATGGTAAACATGATGACATGGCATGTAGTAGAGAAAACATGATGAATCAAGTGAAACGACACCTATCTATGTGTGTTAAAATATCGTGTTTGATATGTGAACAACTAAGGGGTAAATTTGGCCAACCGCACGTGTCGTGTGCGGCTGCTATTATTCACATAAGACTAATAGAATATTTCAGGGTAATTTACACGTCTACTAAGATATTTCTCCGCCCAATTAGTACTCATGGATTCAAACAGGTCATAAACACGATAATCATGTAAATACATTAGTCACAAACATGGTAATCACGAAATATAACATGTAAGGAATCCATAATACTATCCCCGTATAACAAACATGTCAACAAAACAGAAGATGCATACGTATAACATGTAATGGAAAAACTATCAGGAATCGAAAGCAATCAGTATATGTACTTGTTTGGATTAGTTGCACTTGCTTGTGACTAGATCATATTGGCACAGAAGTCGCAGATGTCATAACTACGCAAGACAACCTCTAACGATGGAAAAGACTGTGCCATTGGATCCAGAATTGTTCAATTTGCCTAGGGCCGATATACAGAAGTTAGGAATTGCAAGAATTAGAATTGTACGATTAGGCACAGTCGAAAACTATTCAATCGAAGAGGGAAAAATCAATTAAAAATCATTCTTATTAATATATATATTAAAAATATATATAACATATATGAAATTTATTAAAATCAATTAATTAAAGAACAAGAGTCCATAATATAATTTATTTAGGAAAATTACTTATAACCTTTTTTAGAAAATAATTATAATACTTGAAAACTATAATTATTTTGAAAACATAGGAATATCATTTTAGGCTAAACTCAAATACAATATTTTTTCTATAATAATTTTCATAATAATAATATAAAATTTCCAAATAATAACTTGTATTATTAATTAATTAGTAAAACCATTGAGTAAAATTAATAGCAAACTAATAACTATTAATAACTAATAAGATTACAAACTATTCATTAAGAATTTAAAATAATACTTTAACTAAATATTCATAAAACATAACTAATATGGTATAACAAAACTGCTAACCAAGTAAAACAAATGTAAGACCATATAATATACTTACAGTTGTTTTTATGAATAAACTCAAAATATACTTATATATAAACTTTATATATATAAACGCAAAATATGCTTATATATATAAATTCTATTATTAAAAGTGTTTATACAAAAACCTATTAGAAGGCATAATAGATATTTAAAAATATACTTAATTAGTAGGCTTTTAGAAGTATATTTAAAATTCATTTAAAGAAATTTTCATCAAAATTTATATATTTAGGCCCGAAGTCCCTAGCCCAAGCTCATTATTTTACTATATACTTAAAAGAAGTAATATTATTATTGATGGTACATAAATACTGTATATAACCCAACATAATGTAACAAGTTAAATATTATATTTTTCTACCAATATAATTAAGAAATATTAATAACGAAAATATGATAACAATAATACCAAAAATATATTTTAATAATAATAAAGATAATAATACCAAAAATGTATTTAAGGGCAAGCCTATAGAAAAATTAAAGCCCATACACATATAACAAAAAAAATCAAATAAAATTATTACTATCTATAGACTAATGCCCAAACCTAGTACTAGGCCCAATAATAAAACCTAAAATTAAATTTAAATACATCCAGTTTATGAAACCCAAAGCCCAATACCAAAATAATATGTATAAGCCCATAAGAATTATTTACACATATATTTACATAATGCAAAACAAATTTGGGCTTTTAGACCAAATTATTTGCTGGGCCCCCAGCCCATTATGTTAACCCATCAACCCTACCCAAAATCAAACAAAGAAAATAAAAGTAAAAATAAAAATATGAAGTAAAACAGTTGTTCTCTGTTTTTCAACAGAAGAGAGAACAATTGGCGGAAAATTGTGTAAACGTGAGCGAGAGAGAGAGAGACATGAAGAGAGCGTAGAGGAGAGGTTGCTTACCACGATTTCACCGACGGTGGATCTCACTAAGGCGGCACTGGTATGGAGGCGATCACGACATCATAATCTCCGGACGGCGCTGACCCGTGGGTGCGGACTAGAGAAGTGGAGGAGATCACCGAGTGCTCGTCCGCAGGTGGCTCACCGTATCATGTCGGTCGTTGGACCGAAATGGTACCCGGACACGGTGCCGCAGGCGAAGTAAAGGGCGGCAGACACTGGCTTCAGATACAGTGGTAGAGTTAAAGGCAGTGCTGTGTTGGGTTATGGTTTTGGTGGTTATGATTGGTGATGTGGTTTGTAGCGACGGTGATTGTGTTGGTTTGGATTGGCCACCGGAGATGGTGAGGTCAGGGACAAGGGCTCTATAGTGGTGACGGTATCAGTAGGGAGAGTAGGGAAGGTCATGGGGGTTTGGTAGTGGTGTTGGTGGCATGGCGTGGCTCCGACAGGCGAGGGCTCAGGAGGAGCAGGCCGGTGGTTAGCTGGGACGGTGGTGGCTTAGTGTCGGAGCAGGGGAAGTGTAACCCCACATTTTTGGCATTTTTAAATCTTTGATAATTTTCTATTATTTTAGAATTTTAGAGATATTATTTCAGTAAAAAAATTGTGAAGTATTAATTTTCTGATTTAAGAGGAGATTCTAGCAACTAACTAGAGTGGTCCCCCAACTTGATTTGGTTATAACCTGAATATGCCGATCGGTGTCCGGAACGATGTGTTTTTCTTGTCTTCTGGGAACATCTTGATTTGGTTATAACCTGAATAGCCTTCCATAAACGACATACGTTCGAACCCACAGGTATTGTCTATCATCCCATCAGTGATTGGTAATGGAAACTCATCTTTCGGATATGCAGCATCTAGATCACGGAAATCTATACAGACTCGGATCCCTCCATTTTTTTTACGACTGGGACAATATTGGCTTCCCAATTTGGATATTGTTCCTCACGGATGAAGCCACTTGCTATCAGCTTGTCCACCCCCTTCTCAATGGCATCCATAATATTGGGCTGAAACCGTCGTTGTTGCTGTTTCACTGGCTTAGCAACTTCACGGACTTTATTTTTGTGTCCCAAGAAGCTTCGGACTCTTGGTTCACGGACTTTCATAAAAGAAAAATCTGTCAGGGCACTCCTATCAACTTTACGTTATTTCCTGATCACTCTAGTGTATTCACATATCATCATTTGCTAGAGTTAGTTCAATCTACTTTTCCTGTTTATACCAATGCCATTCACATGTTCTATTATAATTTCTCGGTCACAAAGGACACGGTGAAATCAAAAGTTGGTGGAGTCGACATCGAGTTTGATGCTGATGATTTAGCAATAATTCTCCACGTACCCAACGAAGGGGAAGCACTTGTCGAAATCACCTCTATTGAGTTTTCCCAGGGGACAACTTTTGATTCCATCTGTGATTCGCTCTGTGAACCGAATCATCGACCCCATAGCACTCTTCGCCCTAGACATATGAACAACTACTTCTATGATCTCCATCGCATGGTGTTCTCCACTATCCTTCCTAAGAACACTGCCACGGATGAGATTTCCTACCTAGAACTCTCAGCAATTTATCATCTTCACTTTCATGTTCCTTTTAGTCTTTCCAAGACTATCATCTCCGCTATAGAACGTTGTCGTAAGACTTCCTTGCGACGCCTTCTATACGCGATGTACCTTGCTTTAATCTTTTAGTATTTTGAGGTCAGCCTTGAGGACTGTTCTGAGGATGCTGCTCCTGCCTATCTTCATGAGCATCGTCGCCCAGCTCAGCCTGCACAGGTTCCACCTCCTGTAGTCACTTCTACTTCTACTGATTCTCAGGCTACTCATCCTCCTGCTGGTGTTACACTTAAGTCCCTTCAGACTTTTATGCTGGATCAGTTCCAAGCTATGGATTTTCGTACTACCCTTCAGTTCCAGGCCATCTCGAACACGGTTCATGATTTATCATTTAGTCTTGCTCACAACCCTAGAGGCCCCATTCCTATGGTTCGTGATCCGACCCGGCTTGGCTATCGCATTGATGACCGTGAGGTGCAGCATTACTTTGACCTTGCGGCTGCTCGATATGACCCCAACCGATCTACTGAGACCGGTCCTTCTGGTACTGCTGGTGCTGCAGCTGATAATGATGAGGATGATAGTTGAGGATTTGTTATTCTTCGTGATAGTTCAGTGACTTTGTTATGTTTTGACTTTATTTTAGTTGGCATATTTTAGTGATAAATGCTTTTTTCAAGCATTATCAGTTATGACTTTTTCAGTTTTTTTTGTGTGATGTATGCAATTTTTTTTCAGTTTATGCTAGTATTTTCATTATTCCATGCATGTCTTCTATTATGCTTTTATGGTTTAATATTGTTATACCATTTTATTATTATAACAAAACGGGGGAGTAAGATTGATTAAAGATTGATAAAATTAGATTTGATTCATCTTGGATACAACCTATGATTTCTGATGATTATTTACTGTATTACTAATTTGGTTTGAAAGAATTTTGCTTTAGACTCTACAGATACAGATTCAGCAGAATGTTTTATTATGGGGAGTAATAAGACTTGACCGTACACTATGGGGGAGCATTGAGCATTGTACTGTACCATTTTTTTATGCACAAAAAGCTACTAATGTACCTTTCGTACTCATCAAGTCTACTTCCACTTCAACTGCAATTTTCCTTTAGTATCAATCGTAGTTTTGTCACATTATCAAAATGGAGGAGATTGTTGGTACACTTAGCCATAGTCAAACCGATTTCAATAAGTGTCTTAAAACTTTGATCTCAGTATGAAAAGAAACGAAGAATGCAAATTGCGTCGTCTCTGAGATTTTATTATTTATTCTGTATTTTTCTATTATATTGAGTCTAGATTATTTGTGAATCGGGATCACTGGCAATTAGAAGTCTATCCTAAACCAAAGCTATCTTGATTCCTAAACCAAACCAATTCCTGATTTGATCCTAAACCAAACAACATCCAAAAACCAAAACTGCACTGGAATTAGGCTAACTGAATTCGGCCAGAGTTCTGCCCGAACTCGGTCAGCATAATTCACTCCTGGTCAGAAGCTTTACCTATTCCTGTGGATCTCTAACGTTTGAATTTTTGAACGTTAGGGTACCGAGTTCTGCCGAACTCTGTCCGAGAAAAAACTATAAATAGAGAAAAAAATTTCATTTCTAAACACAGATTCAATCTTCATCTTCTCTATCTATTCCTAAGCTTTCTATTCCATTCCCAAAGCTTTAATCTTCATATCTCTAAGTCAACTCTATTCTTCTAGTGCCGGTGGTTTCCGAGTAGGAGTTTCGAGTTGTACAAGCTTGGCGTATAAAGGCTTTCTTCAAGAAAGGTGTTGAAGTTTGTTCGTGGGCTTCAGATAAAAATACGATGGTGGTGAAGTTGGCATCTTCTTCGGAGCAAAACACGTGGTGTAATCTCTATTTTAAATAGTAGATTCAAACATCGGGTTGAGTACCCGAGACTCGACTAGTCCTCACAAAGGAAAACTAGTATAAACCTGCTGTTTTTGCGTATTGCTTTCTTGCCCTAATTTTACTGATGTACTTGTTAATTATTATATATATATTTCTTCACCTGCTTAGAGTTAAAATTTTTAATTGCTAAATATTCTCCGCTGCACTCTATTCACCCCCTCTAGAGGTGCCATTGTTCCTACAATATGGGTCCGAAAACCCTCCACTTGGTCGAAAGTAATGGGCTTCTCTCCCTTCTTCCTAGCTGGTACTATGAAATACACATCGCGTATAGGAGCACTAGGCTCGAAGAATAAGCGGACGCAACTTGTGTTTGTAGAGATAACCTTAGGGCTTGCTCAAAGGAATATGCAGCGAGAGAAGCGAAGTACTCCGAAGACATCCCTTTATTGGTAAAGTAGGACAAATAGTCCTCCGGGATTACATTTTCAGACCCAGGGAAGTGGGGTATGACCATGTTTTTCGGATTGCCACCCCAGTCTTTATGATTGACGAGGTTGAAGAAGAAATTGGCGAACTATGCAGTTTTACTACAAGAGGTTTGTCATAGAAAATCTTCCTTGCTGGCGGTCCTTTTAGCCGAATCACTAACGGAGTTGAGGTGTTTGTCAGTGGTTTGACCATTAATGTTGTGGGACATTCCCTTAACTTCACTTTGATGGGCCCCTCAGAGGAGATCTGCGCTTTCGCCTGATCATAGGCATCCTCACCTGAGTCCCTTCGATGTTTTTTGGAGAATAGGCAGGATTCCATATAGTAGACTTCAATCCCTTTAAAAGGATCGATGTCTGTGAACTAAGTCTTCACTACACCGTCATTATTGACCAGAATAGACAGGATTCTTAATAGTAGACTTCAATCACTTTGAAAGGATCGGGTGTCCTGAGATCTCTGTTCATCACTTGCCATGTGTGATGGCATGACACGAGTACGAGCTGATCGCTCGCTTTTCGTCCCTGACTCCCATGCTTCACTGTCGGCAGTGTATGCAATAATTTGGGTGTAATCGTAGAAATTGATGTTTCTATCATCCTCGGCCCCTGAGGCTTCTGAAACATGTTGGAGATGGGTACCCCCGGCATTTTTTCCTCCAGTTCTGTGGGAATCACTATCCCTCTAGAACGTAGGGTTGTGGTGTAATACCGGGGATTAGCTACCCTGCGTCTTGGATGTGCTGAGGGTCGGTACCCCCAATTAGGATAGTAGTAGGTATGGAGCACTAGCAACCCTAGCTCTTGAGGCTTCGAATAAGAGTTTGGATTTGGAACAGGTGCTCTGGAACACCCCGGTGTTCGGCACAGCCAACTTGCCGCTCTTGAATCGGTTCTTCGGCGTGCTGACTGAAGAATGAGATTTTTTTTGTCTAGAGGGGAACTCCTTGTAGCATGGCACGTGGCAAAGAGAGGCTCCTCCCCGTCGTCTGACCGTACCCGTTCGCCGAGATACTATCGGTCGGATGCAGAAGACTGTAGCCATTGGAACACAGGCTGTCATTTTAGGACTGCTGTGGATTTTGAATAGTAGGAGTTGGTGATGATACCAGCATATGTGTGCCCTACAGAGGGTGTTTCATGTGCAGTATTTGTATTTGTTCCTTTCACTTTACGTTTGTGATTAATCATGTGACGCAGATCGTGAGAAGGAAGATTCACTTTTATGCCTACTTTGAGCCTCCGGATAGACTGAGTGTTGTGGCAAACAAGTGGATGTGTTTCTGAACCTTGTTCATGTGCATGCAGTACATTTGGTCAACTTAAAGCTTCTGGAAGCTGGTCTGGCGTAGAGTTGTTGGCGAATCCTGTAGAGCTTTCCATCAGGTGTATGTGTGTGTCACGGTGAGCGGTGCACACCTCTCCCCAGTTTATGGCTCGATAGAGGTAGCTTGTGTGGTGCGTGCGCTTCACGCCTTCGTCTTAGACTTGCAGCGTGTAGCTCTGCCTTGGTTTCCCTCACACGTCGAACAGTTCAAGGCCTTGAGTTTCCCTTGGGTGGAGGCGCGCATTTCCCTCACACATTGATCTTCTCAGAGTCATTTGTCTGAGAAAGAACAGGAGGTAAAGCCATCGGCGCGCTAGATGAAAGTTGTACTGGCGTGTGTTGCTCCTCTTTAGTAGGTTCTGGGTAAGTTATATGAGCTTTGGGCACCCACACCTTTTTCATTTTCTTTGGCTTCGACAGCCTAGGAGAAGGGCCTGCACTATCCCCAGGGAGGATCTCCTCAAATACAAATTGGTTAAATTTGATGACCAATATTTTTATAGTAATTCTGAGCATGTCTGTGTCAGATTGCATCACAGACTTCTCGTTGGAAGAGAAGGATGTCCCCAGCAGAGTCGCCATCTTGTTCGTTATTGTTTTTTGATGCCATAAAAGAGCGTTGAAGGTTACAAACGAGAATAAAGTTAGGACTTCCACTTCCACTTTATTTTTGATCTGGGTCGTGGTGATAGAGGGCTTCTTCGTTACTCTATTGATAATCTGACTGAGAGAGAGAAGGTTGTTAGACTTAACTTCACTGGCTAAGGGGAGCAGAAAGAACTCTATCTGGAATGATCGAGAACTTTTGAGGAAATGCAAGAACTAAAAAGAATCGAGAGCTTTAAATGGAGGAGGATCTATTTATAATAGAGAGGAATGGTAACACACATGCCTATGAGAGGCAGGCGTGTGCCCCCCTCAGATTTCCACGTAGCACTCCTAAATAGGAGTGAGTTATAGCAAGGTACGCACTTCACTGGTGAGAATCTATGGCCGACTGCCACGTGGTACATTTGGTATCTTGCTGTTAGAGGAGATCTCGAGATGCTAAAAACTCATTCAGGGGCGTGACTAGGTCTACGATACATGGCACGCACCTAACTCTCCACACGCCTAGGAAGCACTATCCTAGGTGGCGTTTCCATCATTGAGGAGGATTGTAGGCGCGAGGTAGGGGCACAAGCGCTTGAAGAAAGGGCTTAAGGCGACACACGCCTGAACTTTGATTAGACAACACGCGCCTGGCGAGATACACGCCTGACGTGTCTGCTTCTGAGAAGAATGAACTTTGGCCTTCGTGTTCATTATCTTTACAAGAACCGAAGCGTCCGACAGAGGTCTCGGGAAGACCATACTCATTAAATGAAATGTCAGGGGAAGTAACCGCCACGTATAGGTGGGGGCGCGATGAGTCGGGCACGCCCATAAAAGTGAGATGGGAGGATGAGAGGGGTGTGTTTCCTAGCGAGGCGTGGATAGCCAAAGTAATTATGACTTTGGTTTTCGAGCCCCCAATTATCATTTACATAGAAATCGATGCCTCTCTTAGATGAGGCATGACCACCATTCTGTTTTAACGGGGCATGGATACCTTGATGCTCTGAGGCATGAGTCATCTCTCGGGCGCATGACCCCTGCACCTACAAACACACACAACCATTCACACCTAACACACCCTACTTTTTTGTATCTCACTGCTGCCACAAGCAACACTTGCTTCCATGGCCCAAACAGGACCCCTAACTAGCTGTTGCCAAGAGCAGCAGCCCTCTATTATAGGCTCTGTCCTGCTGCCAAGGGCCAAGCCCCCCTACTGGTCTGCTAAGGCCAAGGCAGCCTGCACCTGCTGTAGGAAGCCCCCTAACTCTTTCTGTCACCTGTGTAAACAGGGACATGAAGCTCCCATTACCTGCTGTCCAAATAGGCACTTGCTGGGGAAACACCCCCAAGTCCCCACTGTCTAAGTGTGTAGATCTCCCTTACCTGTGCAGGCCTCTGCCAAGCCCCTACACCTGCCACCTACGCATGCAATTGCACATACTGGCCTCCTCCATCTCATGTATAATACTTGCATATAGGGGGAAGACCCCCCCATCCTCACTGTTGTGCAGTCCACCTGCTATAGGGCAACACCCTGCTGCAACTGCCAGTGCACCTCCTGTGCACAGGTTGCACGTACACCTGTGCAAGTGCCTCCTACTTGCTGCCAAGGGACCAAGTCCCCTCATCCTTTCTCCTTCTCTCAAATCTGTCACACACACAAGCATGTGTGTGTAACACACACACAACAGTACCTGCTACCCCCTTCTATCTTACTTACACACTACTGCCACTTAGTCACACCTAGAAACTCATACACACAAGAGCACATACACAATTTACACTCTCCATATACTACTGTCACTCTCCTTCCCCTATTCCTCTCTATCACTAACTCAAACTCATCACAATATCACATTGTCACAAACCACACACTTCTAGTGTATACACTCGTACACACACTATGCCACTTTCTAATCCCTACACACAACACAAGTATATACACACTCTACACAACTACACATAGGTAACATACACTAGGTAACACACAAATGGCTAGCACACACACTCACTCTAGTATGTGGGTATCATACCCATGCCCCTACTCATGTGGCACACACCAGGCACCCACATACACAACACAAGTGCACACACACACACTAGTATGTGTATACACAAGCAATTTTACAAGCACTTGGTATGCATCATGCTAGTATCGCATTAAAACTCTGATACTCTCATGATACCCACACCAAGCCTTATCCTAATCATCCTACAACACATGGACATGTCTCAAATGAAAATTAGAAGCTAGTTAGTACGATGTCTAGCTAGTACAATGTGTCATGTAAAATGTGACATATTATGACAAGCGCAGGAGAAGTAAAACCCCCAAATTGACTCTGTGTCCTAGTGTAACATGACACAACCCTATCCATTTGTGGACATATTACTAGCCTCATACATCATTCACATATCCATTTAGCCTATCAAACCATATGACAAACACTTGGAGTGCCATCCTTAGATTTTTCCAAAAATGGGACAAAAGCTCTCTATAACTTTTACCAAAATGATAGTTAGAGCCTAGTTCTTCCCCTTATGGATAGCCCTAGTCCATGGGTGAGTTTTCTACTAGTTTCATGCATGCAGTGGTGTCAAAACTAGGAGAAATAACAAGTAGTTTCTCTATTCGGAGATAGATTCCTAATGAAACACCTAAAGAGGACTCAAGTGTCAAGTAAGACACAATCCTCCAAGCTTTTGGCCTCTTTTTCTTATGCTCCATGGTCTCCAAGCTCCAAGCCTTCTCGGATGAAGAATAGGTGAAGATTTGAGAGAGTTTAGAAGGATTATAGTGGAGGAATGGATGGGTCTTTGGAAGAGCACCAAAACTAGGGTTTTGAGATCCAAAATGAGAAGTGGAAGAATGAAACCTCTCTCCCTATAGTGGCTGGTCATATAAGCCCTAATTCACCTATTTGAAATATCTAAAATGTCCTCTCAAGTTGTCATGAAGTTTTGGTTAACCTATGAAAGCTTTTAGCTTAAGTGGTTGTTAGTTCTAATCCTATCTGTGACCTATTATGACTTAAATGAGTCTAATTGTGTCAAACCTAAAATGTAGGTCCAAGTGTCATGACAAGTTCAAATAGGTTCACTAACCAAGGGTCCAATAAATAGGCTAGTCTACTAATAAATGCAACCATCCTATTTAATTTAAAAAATATTTACAAAAATACCCTTGACTCAAAGTATGGTAGTGACATAATAACTAGATTATGCGGAAGGATCGCTCGGAAGGCTATACGATCGTGGCAGGAACCATCATAAAAATGTTAGTAGTACGAGTCCTTCGAAGATCCTTTAGCTTCACGTTTAACAAAAGGGATTTGCATGCTATTATTTCTTGTTGAGTTGCTAAATGGTATCATGTATGGAACCCAGAAAGATAATAAAATATAATTTATCACATGACCCAAAATTGTTGTAAATTATTTTATGAATTGTGTGTTGTGCAATGAAATACATGACAGGTGACGCAAAAGTCCTAAATACTTGCGCGGTGAGTATATCAAGACTCGGCTCGATGAATAGATGGTAACGTAGATAATAAGACTTGAGAACTGGGCAGCGAGTATGATTAGTTATGACCCAAAAGAACGTATGGTATCAAAGATGTGGGACAAAGATTGAGTAATCATATTCTATTAACCATGTGCTATTGTATAATATTGATTACAATAAGACCCTGGATTGGACAGATGGTAATTCGAGCCTCGGCTCAAGGAAAATATGAAAAGACGAATGAGAATTATGGCATGATTTCCTTAATTTCCATTATTATGCATTATATATTTTTTCGTAGCTAAGTTGCATATACTTGCATGCTCATGGACAACTTGTCAAATAGATTTGGTTCCACGAATGGTAACTCCGAGGCTTTGGACCCGTTCATCCTAGGGGAAACTAGTGTGCTGAAGTAATAGAACAATGCTGAAGTAGTAGCACGGTGATTCGAAAACCTTTCCAATTGGATTAGTTACCCGCTGCTGAAAGGGAGTCATCTAACCACATGTCCACGATAGCGTGTCGCCAGTAACCCGCATATAGACAGGTCGCATGCTAATGATGTCTTATGCAGGCATAGTAAGTTATTAATCATATATAGGGAATGTCACTACCACATTTCTAGTTTGAGGGTATTTTTTTCATTTTTAATTTATTTGAATTTAATATATAATTATTTGGAATTAATATATATTATTAGGAATGGTGTGATTTTAATATTATTTAATTAATTGTCATGTGTTGTGATTAGCCCTAACCTAGATTTGACCTAACCTAGATTAGTCATAGCTAGTCTTAGTTAGCCATGGTTAGTATTAGTTAGTCTTGGTTAGTTTTGGTTAAGTCATGATTAGTTAAAACAAACTAGGTTGCAACTTGACTAGAAAGTAAACCTAGATTTTAGGCCATTGATTAGCTAGATGGAATGAGAGCCCTAGATTGATTCCCCAAAAACTCTAACCCTAACTCCTTGGATGGCCTAGGGATCTCCCCACTCCCTATATAATCCCTCTCAAATTTAGTTGCCTCTTTTTTATTCATCCCTTCATTTTCTAGAGAGCATGGTTTGTTCTTCATTTAATGCTTCCTATTTTGATCAATATTAATCCATTTCCTTTCAAACTTCTTCCATGGTGACCTAATTTGTGTTCCCCTATTGTTCATGGAGACTATTGACAGATTTGAGACAATTTGGAGCCTTGAGCTAGCTAGTGGAGATCTTATTTTTGAAGTTTTCATTGTGGAAGAACACCTATAGGTAACTTCCTATTCCCTCCATCAAATTTTGATTTCTTTGCATGGATACAAAGCCCTAGGTGTCCTCTAGCTGTAGGAATAGGATTTGTGTCTTTTCGTGTCCTTTACGTGTCCGTATTGGAAACGTATCAGTGTAGATACGTAGGTGTTCGACAAAATGCCACAGTAGGCATTTTGATCATGTTTTAATATTGTGTTTGAATAAGAATACTCATTTTAGTGTCGCTTATTGGTTCTTCAGTGTCTGAGCTGGTTTCGTGTCGTATTTTGATCGAGTCGGACCCGTGGACACGGTCGCGCGCTCTGGCAGTTTTGTCCTGCTACTCGCGTGTCCGTGCGACTGATCTAGGGCTCGTAGACACGTGAGATTTGACACAGGCCTTGGGGCAGTGTCTGACACGACATCCCCAAGATCACGTGTCCTTTGGTTTCGTGTCGAGTGAGGGATTCAACCCGCACTGGACACGCGCACCAGTCGGCTGAACCAGTTCAGTGTATGTTGAGTTTGTGTGTTGTGGACACGTTCGTGTCATGTTTTTAGACACAATACTTTACGTATAGAACGAGCACATATTGAATGTTAATTACCAACCTTAACCCTATTGCTAATTGCTAATTTTGATGTTAGAATGGGGACTTCCCCATTCGACTGATACTGTGATGTATCAGTGAGTTATTCACTGTTCTCCATTTTCATACATTTTAATGAGTTAATATCATGTTAAATTAATGTGGTTCAGCCACTGTTATATTAGGTAACATGTTTAGTTGTAGGAAAATAATCTTTTGTGGAGAATTGATTCGAATTTGCATTGGGACTGGATATCCACTGAAACTTATTTTATAGAACTGTTCTTCATCTTTTAATTTGTATTTTTACTGTTCTAATAATATTAGATGGTTAAATTGATTTGCCTACATGTGAAGGGGTTGAGGTTATGTCAGTTTGTGTTTGTGAGAACCTGAGATTGAATACTAGAAATGGTTTCCTGAGAATGTTCCTATTCACTATGATTCACTGATTTCTAAATCATGGGACACATTTCTGTGCACTGATTTACATTCCTGTTATTATGTGGAAATCTGAGACACATTGTATTTGTACAAACCTGGGAATGTTCTCCATGAACACTGTTTAAACCCCATATTCCTGAGATAAATGTTCAGATATGTCCTGAATTGGTTCCCTATCATTTCTGGTGACTTGGTAGAAATCTGAATACCTGGGTTCATATGAACCTGTGGATGGTTGTCCCTACACACAATCTATTAACCTATTTTCCTAATCCCTACTGCACCTTAATGTGGACTGAACACATTCTTTTCCTGCACACCTAGAATCTAATTATATAATTCCTACATGCCTATGACACACATACACACATCTCTACACAAAAACCTGAAGCTATTGTCACATATATTCTTATGTATACACTGTTTTTCACTTTCATGTACAAACATACCCTGTCACTTTCTTGCTCACTGTTTTCACTCTGCTGTACACTAGACTCACACACACACACAAAATCTGAGAAACATTACATGACACTAACTGTCTATACACCTATACACCTGTACACACACACACACACTCTATTACATGTAAATACACACACACATATTTGCCTATTTACATAGCTCTCCCTCTATGTGTATATATAATGTGAATATATATGTGTGAGATGTGAATTTATAATGTGATATGTATATTGCTATTGGTATACATATATGTATATATAGTGATATATATGGAATATGGTGTTAGGCATATATGTGATATGGCCTAAGGTATGGCTATTTGCCTATGGGATAGGGCCTATGGCCTATAACCTAGATGACATAGCCTAGGGTACTCATGGGTGGTTTGTGTGTATGAAATACACACATGTGTAATACCCTATAGACTAGTGTATGGTGTGTACTAGCTAAAGTAGACTGTTTAGGCCTAGTTAGACTTCATTGAGTCTAGGTTGACCTAGTTGACCTAACTTTGACTTTTTAGTTGACTGAAGTTGACCAAGGTTGACTTTAGTATAGGGTTGACCTAATATCATGTAGGCTGCATCATAGTATCATACTTTATTACCTGGGCATGTTGTGACTTGTACTGTTCTGATTAGGAGCAAGACACCACTCATCGGGCAGTAGTTTTCTTTCGGACATTCAGGATATCAGGCGAGTACATTCTCTGACCGTTTCATACTTGCTAGGAGTATTTTCTTGCTCTAGATTACTTTACTTGATGCTGACACGATGGAAACACGGATCAGTACTATATGGATCTTTTCATATGATGTTATCCCCTCGGGAGAATCAGATACATCATGTCATGTGCGTTTCACTTTCATCATGTATTCTTGTTCTTTTACCATTCATGTGCACTCTCGTGATTCATGTACTCTCATGATCACGGAGCCCCCATGTTTATATTCATGTGCACCCATTTATGGGCCCCCATGTGAATCTCATGTGCAATAATATAACTTGAATGGATCCTTGTGTATTGATTGGGGGTACGGGGGAGTATAAATAGTCATGTGGACAATTTCCAAAGTAGTATAGTCATGTGTAAACTCTCATGTTTATTATCAAGCCATTCACATGTCTAGCTTGTACTCTAAATCACTAGTTCACTGTAGCTCTTTACTTATAGTAAATATTTTATTACAGTCTTCTCTTTTTACTCATGTATACTCTTCAGCGTTTCATGTATCTTACTCTATTGCCTGTATTATATTCCCGTCATGATATGAACTGCGTGAGATGTATGTGCTCGCTCCAGTCCTGACTGGACCTGTTGAAATATTACAGATGACTTCGAGGAGCCGTGTCCCACTTATTACGGAGCATGCATAGACGACACTCTTGAGCTGGACCCTCAGGAGGATCCAGTACTTGCTGACGACACTACCCCTGTAGACTAGGCTAGTTAGCTAGGCTAGTTCTATTTACTTTCATGTTATGATACATTGTATATACTGGAGTTGTACTCTGGATTATAGAGATATTATCTTAGTTTCAGCTATCTCTCTGTCTTGTATTATCATCAGTGGATTCTGAGTTTTTATCTATTCTATCATTCAGTACTATCTTCCTTAGCGGTGATTGAGTTGTACTTATTTATGTCACCTCCATTCGGAGTGTATAAACTGTACAGGTACCTTATAAACTGTTAGATGTATGTGACCTAGGACAGCATTCTACCGTCGACACTGCGGTGTAGGCTAGACGTAACCACGTCTCGTGCCCTTACACTGGGTACGGGTCTTGACAGGGACGGATGTAGGTTGTTGGTAAAACTCACCTGAACGATGACAAATATGATAAATATGATATTATTTCTAACAATGTCTTATGCAAGTAAAGTAAGTATTATAAATGTACAAGGATGGCTACATGACCGTGGGTAAGATTCGCCAAAGGGTGTAAACATATATGTTTTATATTATGCTTCTATGAGAACTGCATGCTTTACTTCTTCTCAGATATAAACATAAAACTGAACCTAAGCCAACGAAAAAGACCACTCTTAATAATACTCCTATTACATGATTACTTAGTGTTGTCTTCTTAGGTGAGTTGGGCCAGCACCGCTCACCAGTACACTGTAATATATTGAACCACATTTGTGGGCATCATTACAGGTGCTCGTGTATAGGAGAAATCATTTGATCGATGCTTGGCATCAATGAATTGGGTGGGTATGCAGAAACTCTTATCGCAAGATAATGTATTATACTATACGGGACATAATGTATGGAACAACGTAACTCAGTTGTACCAGTGAGATTGTAGGCCAAGTCAGCAAGTTCATTATAAGCAGTTAGTATGTTTAGTTGTAGGCCTAAATGGCAAGTAATTCAGTTGGTTATTCAAAAGTCGTTATAACCTATTGCAATTATCAATAAAGAGACATATTTCTTCAGATCTTGTTGTGACTTCAATCTTCTTGGGTTTGCTGCAATATCGTTGTGTTCTGTGAAGCACCAGGAACTGTAATGGTTTTGCCTTGTACAAGTGCAATTCAGACTTGTACGACATCACGCCAGTAGCTAATTTTCGATTCTCCTGGATTGGGACATGACAGAACGGTATTAGAGCGCAACTTTAGGTCCTTAGATTCTTATTCGATTTATTTCAAATCAAATTTGCTCTTATGATGATTCAAAGTTGCTTCTTTAATGACTCAACACTACTAAAATATGCTAAATTAGCGACGTACTTTAGCGACGGAATGATATTACGTCGCTAGATATGTTATATAGCGACTCCTTTCTATATACATCGTAAAACGTCACTGAATAGCGACGGCCAGCGACATTAGACAGATTATGTCGCTGAATAGCGACGTTCAACGACATATTATTAAAATATGTCGCCATATATTAAAATGTTTGCGACGTTTAGCGACGTCTACTCTTGACGTTGCTAACGTTTTTACTTAGGGCACGCTGCTTCGTTTTTCCCCCTCACTTGAAAATTAGAAATTTTGAGCTATCTTCCCCCCGGCGACAAATTCTCCCCCCCGGCGACTCCCTTCCCCCCCGGCGGCTCCCTCCACCCCTGGCTACCCCTACCCCCCCGTCGAGCTCCTCCTCCCCCAATCCGAGCTACTCCTCCTCTTCCTTAGGTAAACCCTAACCTAACTCCTCTCCCTCCTCCTCCTCCTCCTCCTCCCACGGACACACACACACACGGACACACACACACACATAGGCATACACACACACACACACACACACACACACACGGACACACGGACACACACACACAGACACAGACACAATATAAAATGAGTGAAGGGCTAAAGTTTTAATGAATGGAAAATATATTGATAATAAATACGTTCTTTGGTGTATAAGAATAAAATGAATATGATGAGAAGGGGAAGAGTTGTGATTGAACTCATGAATGTTTAAAAAGGACATGAGAGGGAGAGAGAGCTAAGGAGGATAGTGATGATAATGTATATAGTATTTGAGAAATAAGAGAGATGCATTGAACAATACGAGTAATTACAAGGGAATAAAGATAGAGAGTTAGATGATATAAATCAAAATTTCTTGTTGGTCTTGTGTGTGAATGTTTATCAACATTGTCTTGTAAAATTTTTTGGAATGAAATAGTTTATACTATAAAGAAGAAATTATTAACAGGGACGGGGACAAAAAATCCACTCCCAAAAGTGTTAATGGGGCGGGTTGCGGGGACGGGGACGGGGAGTACATTATTAAACGGGAACAGGGATGGGGATAAAAATTTAAACCCGATCGGGGATGGAGTACATTGTTAGATCATTAGCTAGTGTGTGATACTAAATGTATATGGGGATATATATATTAGTGTGTGTATGCATTAGCTATAGGTTTGTGTAGTGTTTGAGAGTATGTAAGTGTGTGTAATATTAAGGTATATATATATATAATAAGGTAACAATTATGTGTGTCTATGTGAGTATAGTAGAGTGGCGTGTGAGTGTGTAGTATTGGCTTGAGTATGTGTCCAGAGGGTGTTCAGTCGAGTGTCAGTCAATCTAGTATACTATTTATTTACCTTTATATCATACTAGGAGACTTATTTAGTACTAGTTGTGGTTGTAATTAGTTGATATTATATTCAAGTCTTGTCAATAATGTCTTTGACTTTGTCATGGGGTCTTAGATATCGGTTGTAGGTGACATTATATATATATGGTCTGGCGATATCGAAACGAATCTAGTGTGTCTGAATGAGATATCGATTGTAGGTGACATTATATTCATGGGGTCTTTGACTTTGTCATGGGGTCTTAGATATCGGTTGTGGGTGACATTATATTCAAGTCTTGAAAATTGATGTTAAGACAATTTTCAACTTGATCCTGGCGATATCAAAACGAATCTTGTATGTCTGAATGAGATTGGCATCAGTAAGAATCGATAGCGTATGTATACACGTTGGATGCACAAGAACTTATGTACGATATAGCATTATTTGTAACTGTCCGCTACTAATGTGTGTCCCATAATAAGACATAATATACGAATTTGTGCCTATTGGATAATGTGTGTCCATCTTTGCAAAATTATTTCCAAATTGATATGAATTACTACTTGCGGAATCGTTCATGGATGTACAATCTTCGTCCTGATGATATGTGTGGTGTGCGGGATGAATACATAGCGGGAGTAGAGCAGTTCCTACAGTTTGCTAAGGCGTTCCCTTGGTACATAGACGACACCACAATTTAGTATCCGTGTGTGAAATGTCATAACGTGAAATATTATCCAGAAGTGGAAGTGATATATCATTTATACTCGAGGGATTTCACGCCTAATTACTATCGGTGGACCGCACACGGAGAACTTGTGTCTTTAGCATCAGAGCCGGAGCCTTATGTTGCGTTGTATATGCATGCGGGACCTAATTTTGTTTCAGATAATCTTACATACGATGACGGGTGCGTGAACATGGTTTTCGATGCTGCAGGGCCTAGTTTCGTTCATAATGCAGCTGAGGAGGCACCGAATGTCGATGCTGCAAAGTTCATGGAGTTGTTGGAGAATTCAAGGACTCTATTGTATCCTGGTTGTGAGGATCATTTACCGTTAGAGGTGGTTACAAGACTGTTGAGCATTAAGTCAGATTTTAATATGTTTCAAGAATGCTACAACCGAGTGTTGGAGTTGATTATAGAGATCTTGCCGGCGGGTGCTAAGTTACCTAAAGACTTCTATCAGTATAAGATGATGGTGAGATCACTCTGGATGGGATACGAGAAAATCGATTCTTGTTGCAATGGGTGCATACTGTACTACAAAGACGAGAAGGACGCAGATGTGTGCAGATTTATCATATAAATCTGTGACACTTTAGTGACACTTTTATCTGTGACTATGAGATTTTTGAAAAATTTGTGATGTCTATCATAGAAATATGTATATTTATTTTATTGTTATATGTTATTATCAGGTATGACTAGACCAGGAGGAGGACGACGCGGAGGATATTATATTAGACAGTCCCGTCTGCCTCGGGCTGGGGATGCAGCTTTCGTACTCTAATCCTCATCTGATCCGAGTACGCCAGTGTACCGTTCTGTTCCTGGTCCATTACCGGGACAGGGCAGTTCCAGCAGGTTGGCGACTCCTTCCTCGTCGTCCAGTATTCCTGATCCCGCGTCCAGTATTGCTCCCGCGTCCAGCATTTCTCCTGCCGACGGCTCCATGGGGAGAGCTGACGTCGAACATATGGAGGACGGCGATCAGACTGATCCTGCCCAGGCAGGAGGTGAGAGCGACCCTCCATGCGCTCCCCGGACGAGACGCGTATGGAGATTTGGACGGACGGGCCTACGAAATAAGTTAATTAGTTAATATATATTTCGCAAATGATTATATGTACATATATATTCATGAAATTTATTATTGTATAGATATCGGCCTGCTGCAGTACAGAGACGGCTGGGGTTATTTCTGAGGCAGAACTATGGTGGGCCTTGGATTAACTACTCAAATGCTCTAGCAGATAGGAAGGCCTTTTGGTTGGCCGACTTCAAAGTAAAAAATTTGTTTATTTTTAAAATTTAATAATCATTTGTGTATATTATATAACTTTTCTATTTTACTTCTTGTAGAAGACCTATTTCTATCTACCACACCGGGCGACGAAGATCGAGGCCTAATTTTCTGCCGTCGCAGGCAAGCTCATCCGTGATGCGATCCACGACCAGAAGTCTCGTGATCGCTTCGGAAAGCCGATCCATGGTTGGATCATGCTAGAGCAGTGGACTGCGATGAAGGCTAGATTCGCCAAGGCCAGGTACCAGGAGCGGTCTGACAAGGCCAAGGTGGCGCGGTCGAGCGCCAGTAAGTGGTGTGGTAGCTCCATTCCGATGACGAAGTATTTTCGTCGTCTGGTACGTTTCCTATGACGGACATCATTTTATATATAGTTGGATATAATGTTTAATACTAATAATAGATAATATATTTTAACAGGTAAAAGAGGGTGAGGACCCGAACATGGTGACCGTCTTCCTGGTCACCCATCGGAGGGCTGGGGAGTTCATTGATGAGAGGGCGACGCAGGCATATGTACGTTCTATTCTTTATATTAATTTACGATAATTTAGAAAAGAGGAAAATAAATATCAATATAGACTTTAGCAAACACTTACACGTTAGCAAACATTGTTCTAAGCCGAGTTTGTTCGGCTACAAGAGGAGGCGGCTGATGCTGCTAGTACGCCAGCAGAGGGAGGGGCTGGTACTTTCTTCCAGCCACCTACAGCTCAATCGCCGAACAACCTCTGGATGACCACCGTTGGCGATCTTCAGAAGGGTACGTACTACGGTACGGGATCCCACGATACATATTAGGTTTTAGAGTCATCCCAGGCCCCCTCTGTCAGTACGCAGTCTCCAGCTTCGCAGGCGTCGTCACAAGTTCAGGATATTCATCGTCAGATCGACGAGCTACGTCACGAGTTGCAGCAGCAGATTTCTGATCACCTTACCGCAGAGCGACGATCTGACCCTCCGATGATCACCGGACGTTTTGATGCGGTCGAGCGCAGTATACAGGAGCTGATGAGTCTGCAGCAGGCTACATCTGCCATCTTGCACATGCTAACCGAGTCTACGTAGCGCACTGAGCGTAGACAGGTCGAGTTGGAGGGATCGCAGAGGACCATGTCTGCCTCACTCACTCAGGTATCGGCTTCGATTGAGGAGAGTACTCAGCGGATGGTGAGTACCCTTGCTGCGCATGGTGAGCGACTGCGAGTGCTGGAGCAGATACGTCCTTCCGGTCCATCGACGACGCCGACTCCAGACATTGTACTGCCTCCTACTGCCCCTACGGTGCTCTTCACACAGGAGCTGTATGAGTACATGCTATCCCAGATACGCGACAGGGGTCCTCAGTGATCTAGCTTCTTTTTTTATCATCTTTGTATGTATTGGCCCTATGGGCCCATTGACCGTTCTGTACACTAATTTTTTATTATTTGACTCTGTTGGACATGTATGTTTGTTGGACATGTATGTTTGTGATATTTAATTTATTGGTATTTTTATTAAGTATATGTATGATATTTAGTTGTAGACTGATATGATGAGAACTGTTATTCATCTATTAGTTGTAGACCGTTATGGTGGAAGACTGTTAATTATGATGATATCTGCGACGGGGATGACAAATATACCTACGCTGGGTTATAAGCGATGATCTGATATACAAAGGAGGTGCTGCCCAAATTTTAAAAAATATAATGTGTATTTTTGTAATGATGTGTGTCTGTGTTTACAGTGTATGTGAAATACAGTGTCCGAAACCATCGATAGTTTCGATTACTGTTGTATGTTTTATCTTGGACAAAAAGAACAACTGTTCAGGGTGTATTTCTGAGAGCTTCATTTTCACATCCTTCACTCTCTCGGGACGTCATACAGGATCCCGAGAAAGTGAAGGACGTGAAGAGGAAGCTCTGAGAAGTGTACCCTGAACTGTTGCTCTTTTTATCCAAGATAAAACATAGAACAGTAAGCAAAACTGTTGATGGTTCGAATACTGTACTTCACACACACTGTAAACACAGACACACAGCATAACAAAAATACACATTATATTTTTTTAAAAAAATTTAGTATTCTGTGACGGATCTGCGACGTCTAGCGACGTATGGGGACGTCGCTAATACGTCGCTAATTAGCGGCATTACGTCGTTGTACGTCGCCACGTTACTGACGTGGCAGGCATGCCATGTCATCACATAAGTAGTCGCTAAGTGTCGCACTACGTCGCTAATTTTGCGACGTAAAGTTTCGTCGCTCTCCGTCGCTAACTTTGCGACGACCCAGCGACACAGCAGTGACGTCGCAAACAACGACGTAGAGCGACAAATTTGTCATCTGCGACTAGCTTTTTCGCAACCTTGATTTTCCGTCGCTAAAGTCGTCGCTAATTACTATTAGCGATGTATTTTCCATATTTAGCGACGTATCTGGACGTCGCTAATCTGCCTTATTTTAGTAGTACAAAGTTGCTTCCTGGATTACTCAAAGTTGCTTCCATGATGAATCAAAGTTGCTTCCACGATGACTCAAAGTACATCCACGATTATTCAGTATTTCTTTCAAATTATTCTAAGTTGCTTCATTGACTAAAAATCTATTTATCCTCCTGGCCGCTCACTGGGTGTTCCATATAATAAGTCTAAATATGTGGGCTATAATGTGTGTGTTGTATTCAATTTTTAATGATACCAAAATAAATAACAACGATGTGATGCAATAATAAGTTGGTAATACGTGCTTGATGTCTTAAGTGTGGGATTCACATAAGTTAATTGGTATGTGGCAATCGGAAGTGGGTGATGGCATGGTATGTTGGAACAGGAATGTGCATAAACTTCGGAGAATAGGAATCGACAGAATCTTCGAGTTGGCTTATGTGTGTTGGTTTGGTTATGTTTCAGATGCAAAAGAATTGGGTTGGTATTTGTGCTCATCAGTGCCACTGCGGGATGCATAGTCCAGATTGGACGTTGGATCAGTGTGAAAGAAGACTATTGTGTCAGGAATGGCTTGAGCACTGAGTGGTATATGCCTCTACCCTCTTAGTGATAAAATGTCCCTTGACCCTGTTCATAGTATAGTGATACTCTAGCTGTAAGGTATGGGGTAGTATCGAGTCGTAGTTGAGATTACGATTGATATATGACGGGTAGGCGTGTCCCTTGATAATCAAGTTTGGATAACTCGTTACAAGATTTTGATGGTTAGCATTATACTGGGTAATGAGTAATTGATAATACAAAATGAATGCCTTGGTTGGGAATGGTATGAATTATAGGTTCAGGTGATGACTTGAACCGGTTGGGTAAAAGGATTGTAGGTTCAATAACGTTGGTGGGGTGTTGCTATCAAAAGATTTTGGGAGAACAAATATAGACGAATATTGAATGATGTTTGAATTGAGTAGATAGAACTGCATGTTGGACATCGACAAACTGGTGGTGATGTTAGGAGTTTATTAAGATGTTGCGAACGATTCAGTAGATACAGAAAGTTGAATGATGTTTGAATTGAGTAGATAGAATTGTATGTTGGACATTGACAAGCTGGTGGTGATGTTTGGAGTTTATTGAGATGTTGCGAACGATTCAGAGGATACAAAAAGTTGCATCAGCGACCCAAAAGTAGAGAATGGACTTGAAAAAATAGATGGCCTTTGCAGTTGTGTAGTTGTGCTTGAGATAATTAGATTTGTCCCAAAATAACAAGTTATGACCCTTGACTATTTTGAGGCATAAAGAATGATCACTTGCCTTTTGATCAATAATAGAGTAGATGTTCCTTCTGAGACTTTGATGGCTGGAATACAAATAAGTATCGAGGTGCAGCAATATATAATAGACCATGTTGGCGGATAATGTTGTCGCATGAATGACAAGTTGAGCGTAATATTGAATTGTTAGATTATAACTTAGCCGCATGAATTATGTCATATTCAACTAGATGACCGATATATGAATGCTAGATGATTGGTGCCATAGTGATTGGATCGGTGCACGAATAATAAATCTTCTTATGAAGTCCTTAGATGATGATGCAGAACGAATATTGATGGTTAACATGAATTGCTAATAGATGACCGTGTTTGGTGCTAGAAAAAATTCATAGAGGACTCTATCAGAAGAAATATAATTATATAGTTGCCTTATTTATTGGTTAAAGAGTACATACTGTACAGATGATCCAAAAATATAGAGATTGAATATAAGTCACAAAGAAGCCGAAGGAAAGAGATCATAAATAATGGACTATTGAAGTAGTGATGTTGGATTATGACTTAGAATAGTTGGCCCGATTGAATAGACATAATTGAGTACCATATGAGAATACAAGTCAGATGAAGCATGTGATGCCACGTCTATGCAAGAGAAAACTAGAAATTTGGTTGTTGGAATGATAAAATATATATGAAAGCTTCGTGATTGACCCATAAGAATTGTTGGATGGAATTGTTTCCATTGGGGGTAAGTCTAGAATAAATTCGTTGGGTATAACCCGAGGATGAGTACGGGTAGATAGACTTGACCCTAGAGTGTCGGTTGGTTGTCTAAGTTTCAAAGTTGTAGGCTATGATATTTTAGTTGTTCGGTTTGGGAATAAGTTCATGAGATTGGGGTAGTACATGTAGTTGAGATCGACGAGAGAAAATGTAAATTGGAATAATCCTCGAAATTAATGTTACTATAAATAAGAATTTTATATACGAGATGATAATATGTTGGCTTGAGCAATAAGAGAAAAGTTTTGAGTACATCGAGAAATTTTACTAGAGTCGAATGATGGTACAACTTGGAAGATGGATCATAATCGAGAAACTTACGGATTGCAAATAAAGTGTATGGATGTGAACAAAAATAGATACATGATTTGATCGATGGAATCGTGGTATCGAAATGAAATATGGCTATTGGCTTTGTCAATTTTGGTGGTATGAATGACAATGGACTTGAAAGGTAACTCTGGATTCGTTGGAAAACTTGATATAGCTAAGTCAGAATACGTTAGGAGATATTGGATCGGTTGTGAGAAATTACTCGGGTTGGAATTGGTAACATTCATTGTGTTAGTAGTTGGTTGGGGGATTGAATAGATGAGTTGAGACTATACGAGATGCTCAAGAGGGTTTGCTAGCATTCGGAAATGAAGTTATACATGTAGCTCATTTGTTTCTCTATCACTGAACTTGGTTGAAATACATGTATTTCTGGGCCGTCTAAAATATGTGTATGATCCAAACTGGTATGCTGAATTCAACCGAAACCACGAGGGAGGATTATAATTTGTAAAGAAAATTGTACGAGTGTTGAAGGAAAAAATAAGGATGGTAAACTAATTTGCATCAAATTGGAATGTTGTAGCAAGATGGTACATTAGTTGAAATCAATCGAGATATTGCGAAAAAATGTTAAATAGCGCAAGTTGATCATGGAAAGTTTCATAAATCCAGTTAAAGTTGTGGAGATGAGTTTTGTTTTATGTTTCGAGGATGAAACTTTTCTGAGTGATATATTATGTAGTATCCTGGCCCGCCTGGTGCATTATGATGACTGGTTAGTTCGATAAAGCCTTGTTGGACTTGGGAATATGCGGAAGGATTGCTTGGAAGGATATGCGATCGTGACGGGAACCATCGTAAAAATATAAGTAGTGTGAGCCCTTCGAAGATCCTTTAGCTTCACGTATAATAAAAAGGAATTTGTATGCTATGATTTCTTATTGAGTTGCTAAATGTTATCTTGCATGGAACCCAGAAAGATAATGAAAGATAATAAATCACATGATCCGAAAACTGTTGCGAATCATTTTATGAATTGTGTCTTGTGCAATAAAATACATGACAGATGAAGCAAAAGTCACAAATACTTGGGCAGTGAGTATATCGAGCCTCAGCTCGATGAATAGATGGTAACATAGATAGTAAGACCCGAGAACTGGGCAGTGAGTATGATGAGTTATGACCCGAAAAAATGTACGATATCAAAGATGTGGGACAAAAATTGAGTAATCACATTCTATTAACCATGTGTTGTTGTATAATGTTGATTACACTAAGACCCTAGATTGGGAAGATGGTAATGCAAGCCTCGGCTCAAGAAAAATGTGGCAAGACAAATGAGAACTGTGGCACGATTTCTTCAATTTCCATTATCATGCATTATATATTTTTTCATAGCTATGTTGCATATACTTACGTAGTCATGGATAACTTGTCGACAAGGTTTGGTTCCACGAACGATAACTTCGAGGCCTCTGACCCATTCGTCCTAGGGGAACTAGTGTGCTGAAGTAGTAGCACGATGCTAAAATAGTAGCACAGTGATTCAAAAAACTTCTGGACTGGGCTAGCTACCCGCCGCTGAAGGGGGAGCCGTGTAACCATAAGTCTACGATAGCGTGTCGCCAGTGACCCGCATATAGACAGGTCGCATGATAATGATGTCTTATGCAAGTAGAGTAACTTATTAATCATATCTAGGGAAGAATGTAGGCTATTGGTAAGAATCACCTGAACGGTAACAAATATGATAAATATGATATTATTCCTAACAATGTCTTATACAGGTAAATATATAGGGATGGCTACATGATCGTGGGTAAGAATCACCAAAGGGTGGTAATATATAATGTTTTATATTATGTTGCTATGAGAACTACATGCTTTACTTCTTGTCAGATATAAACATGAAACTGAACCTAAGGCAACGAGAAAGACCACTCTTAATAATGCTCCTATCACATGATTACTTGGTGTTGTCTTCATAGGAGAGTTGGGCTAGCGCCATCCACCAGTACACGACAATATACTGAACCACGTTTGTGGGCACCATTATTGGTGCTCGTGCATGGGGGAATTGTTTGATCAATGCTTAGCATTAATAAATCGGATGGATGTGCACAAACTCTTCTCACAAGGCAATATCTTCTACTATACGAGACATAATGTATGGAATATTGTAACTCATTTGTACCAGTGAGTTTGTAAGACAAGTCGGTAAGCTCATTATAAGCCAGTCAGTATGTTTGGTTGTAAGCCTAAATGGCAAGTAATTCAGTTGGTTATTCAAAAGTCATAATCTATTGTAATTATCAATAAAGTGACATATTTTCTCATATCTTGTTGTGACTTTAATTTATCGGCTTGGGTTTGTTGCGATATCGTTGTTTTATGAGAAGCACGAGGAAATGTAATATTTTGCCTAGTACAAGTGCAATCTAGACTTGTACGACATCATGCCTAGTGGCTAGTTTTTGATTATCCAAGATCGAAACGTGCCCAAATAGTATCAGAGCACGGCTTTACGTCCTTGGATTCTTATTCGATTTATTTCAAATCAAAGTTGCTCTTATGATGATTCAAAGTTGCTTCTGTAATGACTCAAAATTGCTTCCGCGATTACTCAAAGTTGCTTCTGTGATGAATCAAAGTTGCTTCCATGATGACTCAAAGAGCATCCGTAATTATTCAGTATTGCTTCCAAATTATTCTAAGTTGCTTCCTTGACTGAAAATTCGTTGATCCTCTTGGCCGCTCCTGGGTATTCCATACAATAAGTCTAAATATGTGGGCTATAATATGTGTGCTGTTGTAAACCCCCAAATTTTCAAAAAAAAAATGATTATTATTTTTATTATTTTATATTTGCTTAAATAGTTGGTTTGGAAACTATTTTTATTTATAGATGTAGTCTTAGTCGTGCTTAAATTTTATTATGCACATTGACTAGACATATGGCATGGCTAGTGCAGTTGTGTGCTATTGTAAACCCCCTAAATTTCTACTACGATTTTTTTATTTTAGTTTTGTATTTGATTTCGTAATTCGGATTTGTACGTCGCATACGAGCGGCATTTGTCGTATTGTACATCGCGTGCGAGTTGGCGTTTCGTAGTTCCTCGACGAATGCGAATATGTGCGAGTTACATATTTCTTAGAAAAACATTTTTGATTTTTATTATAAAGGAAGCATAGTTTTTCCAAGTGTGTATATATATGATAAATATTCAATTTAAGGTTATGAGCAAAGAGAATTTCAAAACTTCATTTATTTTACCGTATAAAATGCTATTTTATATTTTTGTACAAATATAGTAGTGATTTAGAAAATGAGGATATTCTAAATGTTTGCATACATGAATCTACATCACATATAGATTTTAATTTCTATTTTTCGAAATTATTTATTATATTATTTTCACAACTTATAAAAAGATAATTTAAATTTGATTATTGAGATTTAAATCAAAATTTGATTGCTATGAGTATTTTAAAGTTTGATTATTGAGATTTAATTCTGATTACTTAGTTTTGATTATTTTGAAACCAATTTAAATTAATATGATTTTATCTAATAGGGAGTCTAAACAATCCTAATCCTAAACGAAATAGGGCTTCCACCTCCTATATAAGGAGAGCCCCCTTATTCTCTTTTTCTCCATAATTTTTCCATAATCCAATTCTCCACCAAAAATATCAATTATGCATCGTGTCTGTGTATATCCCTTCCTCCATTATTTTTAATTACATATACATCACATCCCCCTCCGTGTCGACAATCCCGACACACGATCATCACCTCCACAGTCTTCTAATATACCGTCGCCACTTACTCCCGGCCAAATTCCCTAACACCACCATTACAACCACCACCCTCGCCTTCCAGCGATAGAACTCCCTCTCACCTCTACGTCGCCACCCCCATGTACACCAGAACCACCGTCTCCACCGTTATCATCTCCGTCACCACCATCGTCGAAAACCTAAACCACCAGATGAACAGAAATAGAAGGGGAAACCCTAACCTGACTGACCGACCGTGCCACACCGTGCGGTCTCCTTCCCGCCAGGCTCCTTTCGCAATGCCGTAGTGAGCCAGTACAGCCGCCGTGGCCGAGCGTCTGTCCCTTGTCGCACCTCCACGAAGGTGCCGATCAGACTCTACCCCGAGCGTGCCAGCATCCACCAGCGATAGACTCACCCCTTACCTCCTCCCTCCGTGCCGATCTTGGCCATGCCACAGATCCGGTGTCGAACTCCTCCGTACGTCCTCTTTGGGATGCCCCGGCGTCAAGCCCGCACCGGTGACCTCAGTTGTCATGCCAGCCCGAGTGGGTGGAAATCCAGCCCTCGCTGCCTGCGGGCATTCCCTTCCGCCGTTTGCCTCCAGTCGGAACAGCCAGAGCCACCTGTTCGCGGTCGCCGATGAGCCGAGCACTGCCCACCGTGCAGCTTTGCCGGCCCCATTTCCATCTGCCTCCAGCGCCACACCCTTCCGGAGCGCCGCCCTCTCCTCCTCCGAGCTCCGCACCACCACCGGACCTTCGCCGACGAGCGCCGCCTAGATCGTGCCCCCTCCGCCGTCTGGATCCGGCCACCCCGGCGTCCCATCAGCGTCATGAACGACGAGCCCCACTGTGCCGGCGACCGCCGCGCCGCGTCACCGTCGACCCCCTTCCTCGGTAAGCACTTTCTCCATTCTTTCGATCAATCCCTCACTCTTCACACTTCCTCTCTCCTTCGCTCTCCCTCTCACAAGCTTCTTCTCCCCCCTATTTTTCAGAAGAAGTAAGAACACAACAGTTGCTGTGGGGATAGTAATAGTTATGCTTTTGTTTTTTTATTTATTTGTTATTTTATTATAGTAAAGTATTTTGTAAATTATGGTATTATTATTACTCCATTATTATTATTAAAATTTCTATTATTAGTATTAATATTAGGAGTTATATAATTATTATTATCATTATTATTATTATTATTATTATTAAAGAGGAATGAGCTGTATTATTTTAAGGAATTATTATGATTATTATGATTGTTATTTATATTATTATTATTAATATTGTTATCATTATTATTAGTTATTATTAATTTTATTATTATTATGGATATTATTATCAGTAGTTTTGTTAAAATTATTATTGTTATTTATTCTTAATATATGTAGTAAATATTCCAAAAAATATATTGTAATTAAAATATAGTTTTTGTCCTACAAAACCTATTTGACAAAAATTAAGTTTCAATTTTAAAAACAATTTTTTTTATATTTTCCAAAGTACTTATCTAAAATTATTTTTGACTAAAATCTAGTTTTCCATATTATAAATATTTGATAAAATACTATACATACCTGCTACTTTTTCCTCAAACTCTCTCTTCGATTATCATCACCAATCATAAAGAAACTGTACTTTTCTATTTTCTCGCAATTTTGACATACTCATCGACCTTGGCTAATGGACAAACAGGACTTGTCGGAGCATCGCACCACCCCAGGCGACCAACCAGGCAAGATACCTTGCCATCTTGTACTTATATTGATTCATGATATTTTATATGTTGCTAGTGTTTTACATTAGTACGAGTGTGTCCAAGTATGACTTGGGTGCCATCGATATGTATATCGATGTTTGTGTGTGTGTGTGTGTGCGTGTGTGTGTGGACCATATGTGGTAGCTGACTTTTTTGATGTGTTGAAGTTATGCTTCATAACTTCTTTAACCTGTAACATGTCTCATACATGACACAAGAGTGAGGACCATGGAGTTGGTGAAGAACAGATGGCAACTCTAGAGGGGGGTGAATAGAGTTATAGTAATAATAACCAATTAAACATCAACTCTTTCACAATCTAAAATTAATCAGAGTAAATACGGAAAATAAATAAGGAGCAAGAGAGCATACGCAAACACAGCCGATTTTAACCTGGTTTCCCTCGTGGAGGACTAGTCCAGGCCTGAGAACTCTAGCCCAGGATTAAATCTACTATTTGTGAAATAGTAGTTACACCCCGTGCCTTTACTTCAGAAGAGCACGTCAACTTCTTACAATAGATCGCAGTGGCGATGCTTGGAATTTTCCAAGCTACTTCTTGAACTCTTGCACAAGACTCCTAACTGAGAGATGCTGAGCACTCGAGACTTAGGAAACTTGTGGCTAGTGGATGAAGAAGGGTATGGCTTATATTGAGCTTAAGAGAGAAGAGAAAAGAAGATTGGATGATTGAAAATGAGAGAATTCTTGGCCTATTTATAGGTTTTTATCAGGCATAATTCGGCCAGAATTCTGGTAGGAATTTTCAAATATTTGGCCGTTGGACAACTAGCAACCAACAAGCCCTAAAAATTAGGGTGCTGATTTTTAGGGGACAGAGTTCGGCCCGAACTCTGTGTGGAGGCAGAGTTCGGCCCGAACTCTGTCTCCAGAGCACAGAATGGGTCCAAGGGTCCAGTGGACTGATTTTGGATGTGGAGCTTTATGGATTTGGATAGGTTATGGGTTGAGTCTCAAGAGCCCAGCATAACTCAGCTTACAATCATTCTAAACTCAATAAAATATAAAAGTACAGACTCAAAAAGACGACTCGCATCTGCAAAAATGAGCTGTCGTCTGGCTTGAACTGGATGTAGTCGTCGTGTGTCGTATTGAAGTTGTGTGTCGTATTGAATTATCACAAGTATTATTTAGTCAATGTTATCAATATTTGGTTGACTGTGACTTTATGTCAACAATCTCCCCCATATTGATAATTGACAAAATAATAATTGTATATTCAATATCCATACCTGTACACATATAACGACATAGCTCTCCCATAATTAGTGCCGAGCTTAAGAATAGCTCCCCCCATAAACAATGTTGTAAAACTTGTTGGCCTGTTAATAATAGTCTTCCAAAAGCACATATAACCAAACAGAACAGAAATATACACATATCTCCCCCTTTTGGCATTTAGCAATATGAGATATATAAAGAATAACTGTCAAACACACCAAAAAGAGAAGTAACTGCATATAAACTAAGATAATAACCAAGAGTCATAAGAACATAGAAATTGATAATAGTACTGCCAAAGTCTCAAAAAGCACAACTCATAAGAAGTCTACTACAAATCAAGTACATAAAAGTAACTAAAGCAAAATGCATAAACATAATCTAAGATGCTCAGTAGCAGCATCATAAGTAGTGCATATCCATCATCGAGCATGAGAGGGCCCGGCGTCGTCCGAAGCATCAGTAAAGGAGCAACGTGGGTCCACAAAAGCCGTATCCGGATCCATGTAGCGACGAACCCAAGGGTCATCGATACAGAATCCCTCACGACCTGGGTCTCGCTCCATAGGAATGGGCATGGAAGGATGACGAGACATGGAATATCGAATATCATGCAGCGAGTTGCTGATAGCACTCATCTGCAAGGTAGTCCGATAGTCCAGCTGTGTCCATCGATCGTCCTCCAAAGTGAAGCGATCTCGGAGCATGGCCTGAAGAGACTCAAGAGTGGCAGGAGGAGAAGGAGGATCCTGTCCCAGAGGAGGGGCCTCTGGCTCATCATCAGAATGCTCAGACACTACTGGTGAGCCGATGGCCGCCTGAAGCCTCCTTGCCTTAGAGAGAAAGGCAGGGGCAGGTAAGAATAGACACTCATCAAGGGGTACATGGAACGCACGAAAGATCATAGGAAGGTATAATGCATAAACCAAAGATCTTGGTTTTTTCCTGCAGTTGATCATCCAATCCATCATTATGCGTGAAAGATTAAAGGGAACATGGAAGTGGAGATGGTATAATACTGAAATCTCAAAATAAGTGACTTCATCGGTAGAACCCGCTTTGGGTAGAATGGTGTTGAAAATGATCCGATGAAGCAAATAGAAATAAGGATTGAGGAATTTTGCCAAAAGCTTACGAGGACGTGTGTTAGGGCTACACAGGTCGTCCTTGAAGCTCTTTAGTGAAATCCTTTCGGGAAAGATAAAGGATCTAGCTTCAACAAGCTTTTCCCAAGAATTAGGCTCTTGAAGCTCAAGATATTCGGCCAATTCAAAATCATCAAAGGAGATATCAATTCCTGCAACTCGTGAATAAATATGAGTGTCATCATGGGTCAAGTTGCAGTAAAATATTTGAATGGCACTACGATAAATGACCCAATTAGAAGTAACGAGTTCATCAAAACAAAGGTCCCGAAATAGTGCATCATATTGTGAGAAAATGGTAAAGTTGATGGGGTATCCCGCAAATATTGGACGTGTCCGAAAATCACTAAACCAATCATTTGAGGCGTTTAGTGATACAAAAATTCGGTCGTCGTAAGTATTTGGATCATTGGGACATGGAGGATTGAACAACGGATGAATTTGTTGTTCAATAGCCGGTACAACGGATGGTGCAACGGGCGGCTCAACGCGTGGAGGAGCATTCGACGAGGATGCTCCCTCTGTCCGAAGTCTCTTTTAGCGGTTGAACAGACGAGGGGCCATAACATAATAGATAATGAAAGAAATTGAGATATGGAAAAGTAAGGAATTATACCTCAAACTAGTGATAAACTATGGAAGAGAATTGAAAAATAAGCCTTCTCCTTGAGTTTGGGGAAGAATGGAGCACAAAAGAGGAGAAAGTAGGGTTAGGGTTTTGATAGAATTGTGTTTGAGAAGGTGGAAAGGTGGTAAGAAGGAAGGAGATGAAAGAGAAACCGAATATAGGGGAAGGGTTTCTCTTGGTCGGGTCAAATAATGACCATTGGATCAACATTTTGATCAACGGCTGGGGCTGTTCCCGGTTCTGGAACAGTCGGGCCGAATTCGGCCCGAACTCTGCTAGGAGCAGAGTTCGGCCCGAATTTCGGATTCTGGTCACAGAATGGGAATCAGGCAGAAACAGGAAAAATATTGGTTAAGTGATAGACAAACCAATATAAGATATGAGTATAAAGATAGGAAAGACCCAATTAGTAAACAAAAGAATAACAGAAATTGATTCTGAAGCAGCAATATGAAATTGAAATAATAGTATTTCAATATGTGATAAATGAAAATGAACCATATAATAAACAAGGAATTATATCGTAATTCAATATTTTGAAGTTGCCATGGGTTAGCTGCAGGGGCCGGATCCCAGCTAGCGATAGTCCTGAGGACTAGTGCACCGTGTCGCTTAAGCTTTTACGCCTTGTTGTCAGAAGAACCCTTTCAGCTTGTACCCACAGCAAGTTCATCATAATAGAATCAAGATATACTCAATATTTACGCAGGTTTATCTTAATTTACAACAACTTCATCTAAGATTCCAAGTTCACGACAAAGAAAATTGAAGCGCTCTTCGGATAATAGTTTTGTGAAGAAGTCTGCTAACTGATGATCACTATCAATAAATTCTAAGTTAATCGTGCCATTTTGCTGATGATCACGCAAAAAGTGGTGACGAATTTCAATGTGCTTCGTGCGTGAGTGACAAATGGGGTTCTTAGTCAAGTTTATAGCACTAGTGTTGTCACAAAAGATTGGAATATGCATAAAAGATAAATTATAGACTTCAAGGGTTTGCTTCATCCATAGAATTTGTGTACAACAACGCCCAGCTGTGACGTATTCAGCTTCGGTTGTGGATAGTGCGACAGAATTCTGCTTCTTGCTAAACCAAGAGACTAAAGCTTTTCCTAATAAATGATACGTACCGCTCTTACTTTTACGGTCGACCTTGCATCCGGCGAAGTCAGCATCAGAGGAACTAATGAGGTCAAAAGATGTTGACTTGGGATACCATAGGCCCACTGTAACCGTACCGTTAAGGTATCGAAAGATACGCTTAACCGCGGTCATGTGTGATTCCTTAGGATTTGCTTGATATCTAGTACACAGGCAAACGCTAAACATAATATAAGGGCTACTTGCAGTAAGATAGAGTAGACTTCCTATCATACCTCGATACTTACGTTGATCTATGGGTTTGCCACTATCATCTTGTTCAAGTTTGGTTGAAGTAGCCATAGGAGTGCTGATTGGTTTGACGTTATCAAGGTCGAATTTCTTCAGCATGTCCTTTGTATACTTCGACTGACATATGAAGGTTCCATTTGACATTTGTTTGACTTGCAGCCCAAGAAAGTAGTTGAGTTCCCCCATCATACTCATCTCAAACTCGGTCTGCATACACTTGGCAAAATCTTGACAAAGAGTTTCATCAGTAGAACCAAAAATAATATCATCTACATATATTTGTACTAAAAGAATAGTGTCTTTGAAAGATTTTATGAAAAGTGTAGTGTCAATTTTCCCTTTTGAAAAACCTTTCTCAAGCAAGAAATTGCTTAGCCATTCATACCAAGCTCTAGGGGCTTGTTTGAGGCCATATAGCACTTTCTTTAGCTTGAACACGTGGTCGAGAAATTTGTGATTTTCAAATCCAGGGGGTTGTTTTACATAAACTTCCTCCTTAATAAAACCATTCAAGAAAGCACTTTTAACATCCATTTGAAATAATTTAAAATTTTAAAAATTTGCAAATGCACAAAGCATCCGAATGGATTCTAATCTAGCAACAGGAGCATACGTCTCATCATAGTCGATACCTTCCTCTTGGTTGTATCCTTGGGCTACTAGACGAGCTTTGTTGCGTGTGACTGAACCATCTTCATTCACTTTGTTTCTAAAAATCCATTTAGTACCAATAATCGAGTGATTAGCCGGTTTAGGAACAAGTTCCCATACTTGGCTCCTCTCGAATTGGTTGAGTTTCTCTTGCATAGCAGAAATCCAAAATTCATCATTGAAAGCTTCTAAAATGTTTTAGGCTCAATTTGTGAAATAAAGGCAGTACTAGCAATAGAGTCTCTTAATGATGATCTAGTAGTTACTCCACGTGAAACCTCGTCGATTACCAAATTTTCTGGATGTGATGGCTTGAAAGAGAATTTCTTTGGCAAGCTCTCCAGAGAATTGGTTTCGGTTGTGGTGTTCATTGGAGTAGACGTTGATGGCTCAACATCATCATCAAGAGTAGCTGCTGTACTGTTATCTTTATCAAAAGTTACATTTGTAGACTCTTCCACAATTAATGAGCGTTTGTTAAAAACTCTATATTCCTTACTCTTGGCAGCATAGCCAAGGAAAATGTCGTCGTCAGCTTTGGCATCAAATTTGCCTAAGTTGTCTTTGGTGTTAAGGATAAAACATCTACAGCCAAAAACTCTAAAATAAGAAACATTTGGGGTTCTCCCGAACCAAAGCTCATAGGGTGTTTTCTTCGTAATAGGACGAATAAGTACCCTATTTAAAATGTAGCATGCTGTACTGACAGCTTCAGCCCAAAAGTATTTTGGAAGTGAGAACTTGTTCATCATGACTCTAGCCATATCGCCAAGAGTCCTATTCTTCCGCTCCACAACACCATTTTGTTGGGGAGTTCTTGGACAAGAAAACTCATGATCAAAACCATTAGAATCACAAAAATTTTCAAAATCAGAACTTTCGAACTCGTCTCCATGATCACTTCGGATTTGAGTAATCATGTAGCCTTTTTTGTTTTGAACTTTCTTAACAAAAATCTTGAAAACCGAAATAGCATCACTTTTATAAGTAAGAAAGAAAACCCAAGTAAATCTGGAAAAGTCATTAACAATAACAAAGGCATAGAGTTTTCCACCAAGACTGGCTACTCTACTAGGGCCAAATAAATCCATATGGAGTAGTTGCAGGGGTCTAGTAGTGCTTACAGAGTTTATGGAATGAAAATATGACTTGGTTGCCTTATTCAACTCACATTCGGCACATACGGTGTCCTTTTTGAATGTGATGTCGGGCAAGCCTCTAACTAGCTTCTTGGTCGATAGCCTGGATATAGTATCCATATTTGCATGACCAAGACGCTGGTGCCATAGTAACCGTTCATCTTTATGAGCATATAGGCATCTACCTGTATTGTTAGTATCTATAAACAAATAGAAAATATAAATATTGTCCTCTCTTACCCCTTCAAAAGCAATGTCTCCTGTTGACCTATCATAAATAAGGTATTTGTTTTGTCCAAAGTTAATGTCATAACCATGGTCACTAAGATGACTGATGCTGAGCAGGTAATGCTTTAACTTGGTCACTAGGCAGACATCCTTTATTACGGAAGAGGAAGGATAACCAATAATACCATTACCTATAATATAACCTTTTAGGTTATTGCCGAAGGATACATATCCTTCTCTCTTCATCGATAGTGATGCGAAAAGATTTGCGTCTTCCGTCATATGCCATGAGCATCCACTATCGAGAATCCACTTACTCTTAGTTGAGGAGGGAAGGTCCACCTACATCAAGAGTAGATGTGACCTTTGGTACCCAAGTTCTTGAGGGTCCTGAAGAGTTAGTTTTTGGAAACCATGCATATATCTTTCTATCTACTAATCTTCTAATTCTACATTGTGGTGAAATGTGTCCATGTAAACCACAATAAGTACATGTAGCATTCCTATTTATATTAGGAGCATGCTAATGATGTCTATAAGCAGAACAATGAGGAGAAGTGTGATGATATGTAGATTCAGCATGGTGATGATGACTATGTGGAGTGGCATGGTGATATTGTCTATATGGTATGGCATGATGATATTGTCTATATGGCATGGCATGATGATTTCTATATGTAGAGTGATATTGATTGTGTCTTTGTGCAACATGGTGATGATTGTATCTATGTGTAGCATGATGTTTTTGTGACATATGATGATTATTTCTACGTGCATGTGGTTTGTGTCCTTTGTGAAAGTGTGTACATGTAAGCATGATTGTGAGCAGCATGAGGATGACGTGGTTGACTAGTATGAGTGGTGTCATGCTTTGTGTGTCTCTAATGTAATTGGGTTTGAGGTTGAGCAACCTGTTTTCCCAATTTAGACTCTAGTTTCTTAGAGACAGCTTACAATTCAGTAATCTTAGCATTTAAACCATGCATCTTGGTAATAGTAATCTTGTGTCTGCTCTTTTCTTCTGCAAGCTCCGTGTTGAGTGTTGTGATTTCTTGTGTTTGTTTTTCAATACTTGCCTCGGCATCATGTAAGCTTATTTTAAGCTTAGATACCTCATCAGTGACATCCGTGGGTGTGGTGTCTCTAATGTTATCAAGTAATAGAGAAAGTCTTTGTATTTTGACTTCATGACTTTTGATTTTGTCCTTGGCATGTTTGTATTTACCAATGAACTTTTTGTGATCACTAAGAAAATCGGTAAAAGCATCGCCAAGTTCATCAAAAGTGAAGTCGTCAAGAGTTTCGTTTGATACCTTGTCGGACGTCGCCATTAGGCACACATTAGCCGAATCTTGAGGAGAGTTCTTTTCTTCCTCGGAGTCAGTAGCTTCGCTTTCATGCCAAATACTTGTGTTGGCATATTTCTTTGAGGAGGTCTTCTTGTATGGCTTCTCATAGCGGTTGCTCTTCTTCAAGAATGGACAGTCTTTTCGGACGTGTCCAGTCTTCTTGCAACCGTAGCAGGTTGGCTCTTCTTCTCCATCTTCTTGTGGTTCCTTCTTTCTTCGATTGAAGTGAAAGAATCTCTTGAATTTGCGGACCATGAGAGCTTGATCATCATCTTCTGAGTTGTTGTCATCCGTCTCTTCGGGTTCAGCCCTCCGTCGGTGAACTTTGAGTGCGATCTCCTTAGCCTTAGGAGCAGGCTCTTTGAAGTCCTTGAGGTCAAGCTCATGAGTCATTAGCTTTCCTATCAAGGTCTCCATAGACATGGTTGTGAGATCATTTCCTTCTATGATGGCTGTCACCTTAGGGTTCCAAATTTTTGGTAGCCCCCTAAGTAGCTTGCGAATCTTCTCGTGATTTAAATATTGCTTCCCAAGCAAAGACAGGGGGTTGATGATGTCGAGGAATCTTGTGAACATTTGCATGATCGTCTCGTTTGGCTTCATCTTGAAAGCCTCGTATTCTTGAGTGAGACGGCTTATCTTTGATTCCTTGACTTGGGTAGTTCCTTCATGCGTCACTTCTAGAAGTTTCTATACTTCATGAGATGTGGTGCATGTAGATACCCTGTTGAACTCATTCCTGTCTATAGCACAGAATAATGCATTAATAGCTCTCGCGTCTAGACTTGCCTGTTTTTTTCTCCTCGTCAGAATATTTGTCATGTGATTTCTCAACGAGATCGTCATTGACAACTATTCTGGCGGGCTTTTTGTAACCGTCAGTGACGATAGTCCACAGGTCAAAGTCTAGCGACTTGAGATAAAATCTCATCCTTGTTTTCCAATACGTGTAGTTAGTTCCATCAAATAGGGGAGGCCTATGAGTGGACTGTCCTTCACCGTGATTGGAAATCAAGGATTGTGTGGTTGCCATGAATCAGCTATAGGATGTAAGTCCTTGTAAAGAGAACAGAGCTCTGATACCAATTGAAGAATAGATGGCAACTCTAGAGGGGGGTGAATAGAGTTATAGTAATAATAACCAATTAAAAATCAACTCTTTCACAATCTAAAATTAATCAGAGTAAATACGAAAAATAAATAAGGAGCAAGAGAGCATACGCAAACACAGTCGATTTTAACCTGGTTTCCCTCGTGGAGGACTAGTCCAGGCCAGAGAACTCTAGCTCAGGATTAAATCTACTATTTATGAAATAGTAGTTACACCCCGTGCCTTTACTTCAGAAGGGCACGTCAACTTCTTACAATGGATCGCAGTACTTCTTGAACTCTTGCACAAGACTCCTAAATGAGAGATGCTGAGCACTCGAGACTTAGGAAACTTGTGGCTAGTGGATGAAGAAGGGTATGGTTTATATTGAGCTTTTGGATGATTGAAAATGAGAGTATTCTTGGCCTATTTATAGGTTTTTATCAGGCAGAATTCGGCCAAAATTCTGGTAGGAATTTTCAAATATTTGGCCGTTGGACAACTAGCAACCAACAAGCCCTAAAATTTAGGGTGCTAATTTTTAGGGGACAGAGTTCGGCCCGAACTCTGTGTGGAGGCAGAGTTCGGCCCGAACTCTGTCTCCAGAGCACAGAATGGGTCCAAGGGTCCAGTGGGCTGATTTTGGATGTAGAGCTTTATGGATTTGGATAGGTTATGGGTTGAGTCTCAAGAGCCCAGCATAACTCAGCTTACAATCATTCTAGACTTAATAAAATATAAAAGTACAGACTCAAAAAGACGACTCGCATCTGCAAAAATGAGCTGTCGTCTGGCTTGAACTGGATGTAGTCGTCGTGTGTCGTATTGAAGTTGTGTGTCGTATTGAATTATCACAAGTATTATTTAGTCAATGTTATCAATATTTGGTTGACTGTGACTTTGTGTCAACAATCTCCCCCATATTGATAATTGATAAAATAATAATTGTATATTCAATATCCATACCTGGACACATATAACGACATAGCTCCCCCATAATTAGTGCCAAGCTTAAGAATAGCTCCCCCATAAAAAATGCTGTAAAACTTGTTGGCCTATTAATAATAGTCTTCCAAAAGCACATATAAACCAAATAGAATAGAAATATACACATATCTCCCCCTTTTGGCATTTAGCAATATGAGATATATAAAGAATAACTGGCAAACACACCAAAAAGAGAAGTAAGTGCATATAAACTAAGATAATAACCAAGAGTCATAAGAACATAGAAACTGATAATAGTACTGCCAAAGTCTCAAAAAGCACAACTCATAAGAAGTCTACTACAAATCAAGTACATAAAAGTAACTAAAGCAAAATGCATAAACATAATCTAAGATCCTCAGTAGCAGCATCACAAGTAGTGCATATCCATTATCGAGCATGAGTGGGCCCAGCGTCGTCCGAAGCATCAGTAAAGGAGCGACGTGGGTCCACAAAAGCCGCATCCGGATCCATGTAGCGACGAACCCAAGGGTCATCGATACGGAATCCCTCATGACCTGGGTCTCGCTCCATAGGAATGGGCATGGAAGGATGATGAGACATGGAATACCGAATATCATGCAGCGAGTTGCTGATAGCACTCATCTGCAAGGTAGTCCGATAGTCCAGCTGAGTCCATCGATCGTCCTCCAAAGTTAAGCGATCTCGGAGCATGGCCTGAAGAGACTCAAGAGTGGCAGGAGGAGGAGGAGGATCCTGTCCCAGAGGAGGGGCCTCTGGCTCATCATCAGAATGCTCAGATACTACTGGTGAGCTGATGGCCGCCTGAAGCCTCCTTGCCTTAGAGAGAAAGGCAGGGGCTGGTAAGAATGGACATTCATCAAGGGGTACATGGAACGCACGAAAGATCATAGGAAGGTATAATGCATAAACCAAAGATCTTAATTTTTTCCTACAGTTGATCATCCAATCCATCATTGTGCGTGGAAGGTTAAAGGGAACATGGAAGTGGAGATGGTACAATGCTGAAATCTTAAAATAAGTAACTTCATCGGTAGAACCCGCTTTGGGTAGAATGGTGTTGAAAATGATCCGATGAAGCTCATAGAAATAAGGATTGAGGAATTTTACCAAAAACTTACGAGGACGTGTGTTAGGGCTACACAGGTCGTCCTTGAAGCTCTCTAGTGAAATCCCTTCGGGAAAGATAAAGGATCTAGCTTCAACAAGCTTTTCCCAAGAATTAGGCTCTTGAAGCTCAAGATATTCGGCCAATTCAAAATCATCAAAGGAGATATCAATTCCCGCAACTCGTGAATAAATATGAGTGTCATCATGGGTCAAGTTGCAGTAAAATATTTGAATGGCACTACGATAAATATCGAATTTGAAGTAACGAGTTCATCAAGACAAAGGTCACGAAATAGTGCATCATATTGTGAGAAAATGGTAAAGTTGATGGGGTATCCCGTAAATACTGGACGTGTCCGAAAATTACTAAAACAATCATTTGAGGCGTCTAGTAATACAAAAATTCAGTCGTCGTAAGTATTTGGATCATTGGCGATGCGTGTATGATCCCCTCTAGGAAGGACTTGAAACTCTATTTATAGAGTTCTGGAAATAACTACTGTTTAGTTATTCTGGACTGCGCAAGATGGATTGCGCTGCATTGGACCGCGCAGACATCAGACTGTGCTGGCAGTTGTTTGATCGTGTGCCAACTGTATTGGACACATGGCATTATTTGATTGAAATGCGCATGATCGTGTACAGACGATTACCACGTAATAAGTCATTGATGGCATGAAGGCCACGTATAATTTGTCAGTTGTAGGGATGGAGTGCGCCAACTGAATTGCCCTGGCTTCGGATTGCGCTGGGATGGACCGCGCTGGTGGATTGCGCTGCAGGCAGATTGCGCTGCATGTACAGCTGTCCTCGAGCGCCATGCTACACGACAAACGAACAGTTTCCTCGTTCTCTGTGCTGTCAGCTGTCAGAAGATCTGATTCTCTGTCAGGTAATGATGACGAGGCCACGTCAGCATGCGCATTTGGATGAGTGCGCAGTTCAGCCTGCCCAATTAAATTATTGCACAATCTGTCTTCTGTGCAGTTCACTTGAAGGATGTATAATTTGATTTTGATGACTTTGTTGATGGGTGCAACTTGATTTTTAGGACCTACAAGACCCCCTTCAAAGTTTTCGAAGTTTGAAAATAGTCAAAGCTTCGAAATACTTTGAATTTAGAATTTGAAAATCAAGTTGCGCATATGATGACCTGTCTGCACAATCGGAGGAATTAGCTCATGTTTATCCGACGCAATCTGAGGAGTCTGTTCATTCTGGAAAACTATAAATAGTTCTCCGTTCTCTCACTGTTATTCTTTACTTGCTTCTAATCATCTGAAAAAAAGAATTTTTCGAGCTCTCTCGACTCTCCTTCTTCTTCTTCATCAACCTTAATGGCTCCAAAGCGCTCCGCCGCTGAGAAAGACAAGGCCCCCGCCGAGTCTTTGGCTCGTGCTGCGTCGCGCTCTTCTCGACATGAAGTTGCACATCCAGCACTGCAAGGTAGACATCCGATCGAAAACCCTTTTTGGGGTTCTTCGCCATTGCTGCACCTTCAAACCGATCTCTTTTTAGAGATTTGGTTACATTGCGCCGCCCTGTTTAGGTTTTCGGTTGCACAAAACCAATAATCTTCATTTTTATGAAGATTATTTTCTTGCGTAATCGGTTAGAACGCGCTGGCAAAAGTCAGCGCAGTCTACATATTTGTGCAAGGCTGTCCAGCACAAACTGATGCTTTGTGCAAGTTATTCAGTGCAACCTGATGGCTTGTGCAAGTGGATGAGTTGGCGCCACTGGATAGTTTGTGCATAGAAGCTATTGTTGCGCAATCTGATGCTTGCACAATTTGCTGACAGAATCTTTGATTTTACTTGTACTGAATTCTGTTTTTTCTGTTTGATGCAGTTAACATCAGAGAGGACCCGAATTATAAAGTCTTTACATGAACTTTAGCTGAACCGGAATTTAAAGATGATTTGTCCCATGTGCTCTTTCCACAATATGCTTTGCCATCCTTCCGCCAAGCTATCTTGATAGCTCAGGACAATGAGACTTTGTTAAGTCTGATGAATGGGCAGCCCTTGCTGTCTGCTGACGCCATTACCCACAAGAAACCTATGTTCTTATTTGGTGAAGCCATCGACAAGAGTTCTCAACCAAGACCCCGTGTTGAGCAGAGAACTTTCCAAAGAAGGAGAAACTGATCCTGTTACCGGACATTGCTAGATGCCTCCCTCTAGCACGATATGCTCATGCAAGCCATCCCAGGAGGATGGATTGGGATATTACTCCCCTCCAACATACAAGGACAGGAAAGATCTGTGTCAAGAAAGGCCCAAACAATAGAGACATGTTTTATAGCTCTTCTGAGCGACACAGCACTTTACTCAGAGGGTTGAAGCCAGGCTGTATCCCTCCAGAGAACTCTTCTTTACTGCTGCCTGTGAGGACACCAATCTTCGCTAATGAGTATGCAAAGGCTGAGGGTAGATATCCGGATCAGGACATCCGGCTGACCGGTCTGGTGAACCCGGAGAACAGGAGGTGGAACTGCATAGCCAACTGGGCATTGGCTCAGTTTGAAGACAAACTTAAAGAGATCGAGCTTTATAATGCGGTATATGCTACCGTGTATGGCTTCCACCCAAAACCTCATCTGTTTTTGGCCTTGGCAGAGAGGTATAATTATAGGACAGGGACATTTATGACGCCCTGCGGGGAGATGGGATTAGCCCTCCATGAGATGAAGTATATCTCATGCCTACCAACGGGAGACTTCCCTTATGAGGAGTATGTTCCCACAAATGACAAGTTAGATAGACTACGTCGGGAAAATACAGAAATGGTGGCTGTCTTCGACGAACTATTGTGCCATTACAACATATGCTCCCTGTACTACAAGAGCGGCTCTTCTGGCACCTGTTATTTGTTGAAGTGGTTGCCGCATCTTTTTCTTAATCATATTATTGAGAAAAAGACCAAGGATCATGACTCATGCAACCCAACTTTCTTCCAATCCCTCAGCCATAGTAAAGTAATAAAACTGATGGAAGAGAATAAGAGAATGGATATCAGAGTTAATGATGAACACCAATACCCTCCGCTCAAGGCCAGAGATTTTGTTGAAAGCTTTATAAGAATGGGATACAGGTCCATGACTAGAGAAGCCCATCTGGCAGGATTTTTGACATACTGGCTCCGTCGATTCGTCGTGCCCGGAGCAAGTGCCGTGGACCGCTTCCACCGTGGTGTACTCTTTGCTGCTGTCCGGTTAGTCTTCGGCTACCGGATGGATTTGCTTTCAACGATGACCTGTAGAATAAATACAGGTCTTCGTCTGTATGTTGACTCCATGATCAAATGGAAGGGTGAGAAGGGGAACTTCCCTTGACTGGAGTTGTCCTACACCTATCTATTCGGGTGGTTGCTTCTGCATCATCCATCTTTGATGAACCCCGACATGGAAGCAGTCAGTGGTAGCTTTCTTCGGAGATTCTCCCGGAGCAAGTGGGTGTACATTAGTCTGAAAGACTGCAGACGTGCCCTGAACATTGGCAAGGGATGGAAATTTTATTGCTTTACCTCTCCAGCTGGTTATGAATTCATGGCAACAAATATGGTTGACCTTGGGAGGCAACCGCTGGGTCTAGCAGCTTTTGACTGGCTGAAGGTGATCAGACCATCGCATTTGGTGTACAAATTTGAGGAGGAGTGCTATCTGGAACCATATCTGTCGAGTCGCTTTGCTCATCAATTTGGTTACGACCAATTCCATGTCGGTAATGCTATAACTTGCCTATAAGGAAAGGTGTACCTGATTGACGGTGCCAGAGCATGGGCCTACTACAACGCTCAAGACACAAGGACAGTATTCTCGATGCCAAACAAGAATGATAATGGCCTTAGAATGTTATATACATATTCGCTCTTTTATACAGCAGCGAATACATTTGCTGAGAACTTTAGTCTTATTGATAGCTTCGCAACAGTGACGCGTCTGAAGAAAGGAGCCACTGCTACATTAGCTCCAAATAATGACGAAGAACATGAACCGGTAGATGATCCATTGGAAGCTTCCAGGGAAGCAAACTTCCCTGAGGAAGTAAATTAACCACTAAAAATTTCTCTGAAAGTTGTTAAGTCTCCGGCCAGGGAGAGAAAAAGAAGGATTGACGAACCTTCTTCCCCAGCTGCAAAGAAGAAAATTATCCTGGATCAACCAGAGAAAGTTACTACTAGATCACAATCTCGGCAGATGGCCGAGTCAATCTAAGGAGAAGAGGTAACCACGCCGACTTCTATTCCAAAGCCAGTTGATGTAGTAGATGTGGCGAGCCCAGAAAGGCCTCTTTATAGAAAGAAGCTGGCTATTAGAAAGAGAAAGAAAGCGAGCCTGTCCTCGGTGGTGGTGAATGCTGTTGCTGGGATTACTATGTCATCTCCTACTCCTGTCTCTGAGCCTAGTCCAGAGCGGAGAGAGGAGACTGAGCAGAGGGAAGAGGCTGAACAAAGGGAGGAAGCTGCAGAACCTAGGGAAGATGAAGCTTTACGATCTCCTTCACCGGCGGTAGAAACGACTCAGCTTCCTGCTACGCCAGAAATACTTCGTGAAGAGGAGGATCGTCTAATGATTGATGCATTAAATGATTGCGACTTCGGTCTGCAAGATGATGTTGATCATGCTACTGCAACTGCCAGCGAGGAAGCTCCTGAGGATAATGAAAGTCCATATATCTCCCAAAGCCGCTGATGACACCCTAGATCCTGAAAAGGATATTGAGGTGCAGGTATCTCCCGAAAAGACTGCGAATGAGGAAGTGGCCCTGGAGGAAACTCCTACTGTTGATCCCAAAGGTATAAAATGAAATTATTAATCTTCTTTTTATAGATTAATAGCTGACATCTCTATCTTTGATAAATGCAGAAATCGAATCTTCTCCAGCTCCTCCAGTATTCACGGATATAGTACCTGTAACGACGATAGCTAGCATCAGTCGTCATTTGTCAGGTGGCTCCGAGGCAGGCAGTAGCCAGGCAGTAATGTCTGAGGCTACTTCTGCTAGATTGAAATCTGGGCCAGCAGATGACCGAATCATCACTGAATCAAGCCATGGTAAGACTGCTTTTACTTTTGATCTTCTCAATAGCTGTAAATGACAGACAAAATGATAAAGTTTATCAATTTTTTCTAGAGGAACAATCGAGAGGAGCAACCAGCTCTACTTTAGCTTCCTTATTTAAAGAGCCTCCCGTCCAAGTGGCTGAACGTCCTACTGCTTCATCATCAATAGGAGTCGCTGCTACTCCTGGTGCTTTGGCCACCAAACAATTTGTCATCAGCTCTTTCACCAACTACTTCTTTAACTCTTTAGGACCCTTAATAGATAGGGTGATAAAGAAGGAAGAGGCTCCTTTTTCTACAGTTAGAGGTCCAACCTCTTACTTGATTAATGCCATCCGCAGCCAAGGTGATGAAGCTGAGGCAACTTTTCTTGATCATGTATTAGATGAGCTGGAGACTTCAGTTAAGAGCTATAAAGAGCTAAAAAAGGGAGAGGTAGAGCCTCTGGTGAAAGCTGAATTTGAACGGATTGTTGACACAAAGTCACAGTCAACCAAATATTGATAACATTGACTAAATAATACTTGTGATAATTCAATACGATACACGATGATTACATCCAGCTCAAGCCAGACGATAGCTCAGTTTTGCAGATGCGAGTCATTTTTTCGAGTCTGTACTTTTATATTTATTGAGTCTAGAATAATTGTAAGCTGAGTTAAGCTGGCCTCTTGAGACTCAACCCATAACCTATCCAAATCCATAAAGCTCCACATCCAAAATTAGCCCACTGGACCCTTGGACCCATTCTGTGCTCTGGAGACAGAGTTCGGGCCGAACTCTATCTCCATACAGAGTTCGGGCCGAACTCTGTCCCCTAAAAATCAGTACCCTAATTTTTAGGGCCTGCTGGTTGCTAGTTGTCCAACGGCCAAATATTTGAAAATTTCTACCAGAATTTTGGCCAAATTCTGCCTGATAAAACCCTATAAATAGGCCAAGAATTCTCTCATTTTCAATCATCCAATCTTCTCTTCTCTTCTCTCTTAAGCTCAATATAAGCCATACCCTTCTTCATCTACTAGCCACAAGTTTCCTAAGTCTCGAGTGCTCAGCATCTCTCAGTTAGGAGTCTTGTGCAAGAGTTCAAGAAGTAGCTTGGAAAATTCTAAGCATCGCCATTGTGATCCATTGTAAGAAGTTGACGTGCTCTTCTGAAGAAAAGGCACGGGGTGTAACTACTATTTCACAAATAGTGGATTTAATCCTGAGCTAGAGTTCTCAGGCTTGGACTAGTCCTCCACGAGGAAAACCAGGTTAAAATCGGCTGTGTTTCCGTATGCTCTCTTGCTCCTTATTTATTTTCCGTATTTACTCTGATTAATTTTAGATTGTGAAAGAGTTGATTTTTTAATTGGCTATTATTGCTATAACTCTATTCACCCCCCTCTAGAGTTGCCATCTGTTTTTCAATTGGTATCAGAGCTCTGTTCTCTTTACAAGGACTTATATCCTAGAGCTGATCCATGGCAACCACACAATCCTTGATTTCCAATCGCGTTGAAGGACAGTCCACTCATAGGCCTCCCCTATTTGATGGAACTAACTACACGTATTGGAAAACAAGGATGAGTTTTTATCTCAAGTCGCTAGACTTTGACCTGTGGACTATCGTCACTGACGGTTTCAAAAAGCCCGCCAGAATAGTTGTCAATGGCGATCTCGTTGAGAAATCACATGACAAATATTCTGACGAGGAGAAGAAACAGGCAAGTCTAGACGTGAGAGCTACTAATGCTTTATTCTGTGCTATAGACAGGAATGAGTTCAATAGGGTATCTACATGCACCACATCTCATGAAGTATGAAAACTTCTAGGAGTGATGCATGAAGGAACCACCCAAGACAAGGAATCAAAGATAAGCCGTCTCACTCAAGAATACGAGGCTTTCAAGATAAAGCCAAACGAGACGATCACGCAAATGTTCACAAGATTCCTCGACATCATCAACCCCCTGTCTTCGCTTGGGAAGCAATATTCAAATCACGAGAAGATTCGCAAACTACTTAGGAGGCTACCAAAAATTTGGACACCACACCCACGGATGTCACTGATGAGGTATCTAAGCTTAAAATAAGCTTACATGATGCCGAGGCACGTATTGAAAAACAAACACAAGAAATCATAACACTCAACACGAAGCTTGCAGAAGAAAAGAGCAGACACAAGATTACTATTACCAAGATGCATGGTTTAAATACTAAGATTACTGAATTGCAAGCTGTCTCTAAGAAACTAGAGACTAAATTAGGAAAACAGGTTGCTCAACCTCAAACCCAATCACATGAGACACACACAAAGCATGACATCACTCATACTAGTCAACCACGTCATCCTCATGCTGCTCATAATCATGCTTACATGTACACACACTTTCACAAAGGACACAAACCACATGCACGTAGAAATAATCATCATATGTCACAAAATCATCATAGATATAATCATCACCATGTTGCACAAAGACACAATCAACATCACTCTACATATAGAAATCATCATGTCATGCCATATAGATAATATCATCATGCCATACCATATAGACAATATCACCATGCCACTCCACATAGTCATCATCACCATGCTGAATCTACATATCATCACACTTCTCCTCATTATTCTGCTTATAGACATCATCAGCATGCTCCTAATGTAAATAGGAATGCTACATGTACTTATTGTGGTTTACATGGATACATTTTACCACAATATAGAATTAGAAGATTAGTAGATAGAAAGATATATGCATGGTTTCCAAAAACTAACTCTTCAGGACCCTCAAGAACTTGGGTACCAAAGGTCACAATACTCTTGATGTAGGTGGACCTTCCCTCCTCAACTAAGAGTAAGTGGATTCTCGATAGTGGATGCTCGCGGCATATGACAGAAGACGCAAATCTTTTCGCATCACTATCGATGAAGAGAGAAGGATATGTATCCTTCGGCAATAACCTAAAAGGTTATATTATAGGTAATGGCATTATTGGTTATCCTCCCTCTCCCGTAATAAAGGATGTCTGCCTAGTGACCGAGTTAAAGCATAACCTGCTCAGCATCACTCATCTTGCTGACCATGGTTATGACATTAACTTTGGACAAAACAAATGCCTTATTTATGATAGGTCAACATGAGACATTACTTTTGAAGGGGTAAGGGAGGACAATATTTATATTTTCTATTTGTCTATAGATACTAAGAATGCAGGTAGATGCCTATATGCTCATAAAGATGAACGGTTACTATGGAACCAGCGTCTTGGTCATGCCAATATGGATACTATATCCAGGCTATCGACCAAGAAGCTAGTTAGAGGCTTGCCCGACATCATATTCAAAAAGGACACCGTATATGCCGAATGTGAGTTGAATAAGGCAACCAAATTATCTTTTCATTCCATAAACTCTGTAAGCACTACTAGACCCCTGCAACTACTCCATATGGATTTATTTGGCCCTAGTAGAGTAGCCAGTCTTGGTGGAAAACTCTATGCCTTTGTTATTGTTGATGATTTTTCAAGATTTACTTGGGTTTTCTTTCTTACTTATAAAAGTGATACTATTTCGGTTTTCAAGATTTTTGTTAAGAAAGTTCAAAACGAAAAAAGCTACATGATTACTCGAATCCGAAGTGATCATGGAGGCGAGTTCGAAAATTCTGATTTTAAAAAGTTTTGTGATTCCAATGGTTTTGATCATGAGTTTTCTTGACCAAGAACTCCGTAATAAAATGGTGTTGTGGAGTGGAAGAATAGGACTCTTGGCGATATGGCTAGAGTCATGTTGAACAAGTTTTCACTTCCGAAATACTTTTGGGCTGAAGCTGTCAGTACAGCATGCCACATTTTAAATAGGGTACTTATTCGTCCTATTACGAAGAAAACACCCTATGAGCTTTGGTTCGGAAGAACCCCAAATATTTCTTATTTTAGAGTTTTTGGTTGTAGATGTTTTATCCTTAACACCAAAGACAACTTAGGCAAATTTGATGCCAAAGCTGACGATGGTATTTTCCTTGGCTATGCTGCCAAGAGTAAGGGATATAGAGTTTTTAAGAAACTCTCATTAATTGTGGAAGAGTCTACAAATATGACTTTTGATGAAGATAACAGTGCAGCAGCTACTTTTGATGATGATGTTGAGCCATCAACTTCTACTCCAATGAATACCACAACCGAAACCAATTCTCTGGAGAGCTTGCCAAAGAAATTCTCTTTCAAGTCATCACATCCAGAAAACTTGGTGATTGGTGAGGTTTCACGTGGAGTAACTACTAGATCATCATTAACAGTCTCTATTGCTAGCACTGCCTTTATTTCACAAATTGAGCCTAAAAACATTTTAGAAGCTTTCAATGATGAATTTTGGATTTCTGCTATGCAAGAGGAACTCAACCAATTCGAGAGAAGCCAAGTATGGAAACTCGTTCCTAGGCCGGCTAATCACTCGATTATTGGTACTAAATAGGTTTTTAGAAACAAGTAAATGAAGATGGTTCAGTCACATGCAACAAAGCTCGTCTAGTAGCCCAAGGATACAACCAAGAGGAAGGAATCGCCTACGATAAGACGTATGCTCCTGTTGCTAGATTAGAATCCATTCGGATGCTTTGTGCATTTGCAAATTTTCAAAACTTCAAATTATTTCAAATGGATGTTAAAAGTGCTTTCTTAAATGGTTTTATTAAGGAGGAAGTTTATGTAAAACAATCCCCTGGATTTGAAAATCACAAATTTTCCGACCACGTGTTCAAGCTAAAGAAAGCGCTGTATGGCCTCAAACAAGCCCCTAGAGCTTGGTATGAACAGCTAAGCAATTTCTTGCTTGAGAAAGGTTTTTCAAAAGGGAAAATTGACACTACACTTTTCATAAAATCTTTCAAAGACACTATTCTTTTAGTACAGATATATGTAGATAATATTATTTTTGGTTCTACTGATGAAACCCTTTGTCAAGATTTTGCCAAGTGTATGCAGACCGAGTTTGAGATGAGCATGATGGGGGAACTCAACTACTTTCTTGGGCTGCAAGTCAAACAAATGTCAAATAGAACCTTCATCTGTCAGTCGAAGTATACAAAGGACATGCTGAAGAAGTTCAACCTTGACAACGTCAAACCAATCAGCACTCCTATGGCTACTTCAACCAAACTTGAACCAGATGATAGTGGCAAACCCGTAGATCAACGTAAGTATCGAGGTATGATAGGCAGTCTACTCTATCTTACTGTAAGTCGCCCTGATATTATGTTTAGCGTTTGCCTGTGTGCTAGATATCAAGCAAATCCTAAGGAATCATACATGACCGCGGTTAAGCGTATCTTTCGATACCTTAAGGGTACGGTTACAGTAGGCCTATGGTATCCCAAGTCAACATCATTTGACCTCATTGGTTACTCTGATGCTGACTTCGCCGGATGCAAGGTCGACCGTAAAAGTATGAGCGGTACGTGTCATTTATTAGGAAAAGCTTTAGTCTCTTGGTTTAGCAAGAAGCAGAATTCTGTCGCACTATCCACAACAGAAGCTGAATGCATCGCAGCTGGGCGATGTTGTGCACAAATTCTGTGGATGAAGCAAACCCTTGAAGACTATAATTTATCTTTCATGCATATTCTAATCTTTTGTGACAACACTAGTGCTATAAATTTGACTAAGAACCCCATTTGTCACTCACGCACGAAGCATATTGAAATTCGTCACCACTTTTTGCGTGATCATCAGCAAAATGGCACGATTAACTTAGAATTTATTGACACTGATCATCAGTTAGCAGACTTCTTCACAAAACTATTTTTCGAAGAGCGCTTCAATTTTCTTTGTCGTGAACTTGGAATCTTAGATGAAGCTGTTGTAAATTAAGATAAACCTGCATAAATATCGAGTATATCTTAATTCTATTATGATGAACTTGCTATGGGTACAAGCCGAAAGGGTCTTTCTGACAACAAGGCGTAAAAGCCTAAGCGACACGGTGCACTAGTCCTCAGGAGTACCGCTAGCTGGGATCCGGCCCCTGCAGCTAACCCATGGCAGCCTCAAAATATTGAATTACGATATAATTTCTTGTTTATTATATGGTTCATTTTCATTTATCACATGCTGAAATACTATTCTTTCAATTTCATAGTGCTGCTTCAGAATCAATTTCTGTTATTCTTTTGTTTACTAATTGGGTCTTTCCTATCTTTATACTCATACCTTATATTGCTTTGTCTATTACTTAACTAATATTTTTCCTGTTTCTGCCTGATTCCCATTCTGTGACCAGGATCCAGAATCCGGGCCGAACTCTGCTCCTAGCAGAGTTCGGGCCGAATTCGGCCCGACTGTTCCAGAATCGGGAACAGCCCCAGCCGTTGATCAAAATGTTGATCCAATGGTCATTATTTGACCCGACCAAGAGAAACCCTTCTCGTATATTCGGTTTCTCTTCCATCTCCTTCCTTCTTACCACCTTTCCACCTTCTCAAACACAATTCTCTCAAAACCCTAACCCTAACTTCTCCTCTTTTGTGCTCCATTCTTCCCCAAACTCAAGGAGAAGGCTTATTTTTCAATTCTCTTCCATAGTTCATCACTAGTTTGAGGTATAATTCCTTACTTTTCTATGTCTCAAATTTCTTTTATCATCTTCTATCTATTGTGTTATGGCTCCACGATTGCTCAACCGCGGAAAGAGACTTCGGACTGAGGGTGCATCCTCGTCGAATGCTCCTCCTCCCGTTGAGCCGCCCGTTGCACCACCCGTTGCACCGGCCATTGAACAACAAATCCATCTGTTGTTCAATCCTCCACGTCCCAATGATCCAAACACTTACGACGACCGGATTTTTGTATCACTAGATGCCTCAAATGATTGGTTTAGTAATTTTCGGACACGTCCAGTATTTGCGGGACACCCCATCAACTTTACCATATTCTCACAATATGATGCACTATTTTATGACCTTTGTCTTGATGAACTCGTTACCTCTAATTCGGTCATCTATCATAGTGCCATTCAAATATTTTACTGCAACTTGACCCATGATGACACTCATATTTATTCACGAGTTGCGGGTATTGATATCTCCTTTGATGATTTTTAATTGGCCGAATATCTTGAACTTCAAGAGCCTAATTCTTGGAAAAAGCTTATTGAAGCTAGATCCTTTATCTTTCCCGAAGGGATTTCACTAGAGAGCTTCAAGGATGACCTGTGTAGCCCTAACACACGTGCTCGTAAGCTCTTGGCAAAATTCCTCAATCCTTATTTCTATGAGCTTCATCGGATCATCTTCAACACCATTCTACCCAAAGTGGGTTCTACCGATTAAGTCACTTATTTTGAGATTTCAGCATTGTACCATCTCCACTTCCATATTCCCTTTAACCTTCCACGCACAATGATGGATTGGATGATCAACTGTAGGAAGAAACCAAGATCTTTGGTTTATGCATTATACCTTCCTATGATCTTTCGTGCGTTCCATGTACCCCTTGATGAGTGTCCATTCTTACCTGCCCCTGCCTTTCTCTCTAAGGCAAGGAGGCTTCAGGTGGCCATTGGCTCACCCGTAGTGTCTGAGCATTCTGATGATGAGCCAGAGGCCCCTCCTCTCGGACAGGATCCTCTTCATCCTCCTGCCACTTTTGAGTCTCTTCAGGCCATGCTTCGAGATCGCTTCACTTTGGAGGACGATCGATGTACTCAGCTGGACTATTGGACTACCTTGCAGATGAGTGCTATCAGCAACTCGCTGCATGATATTTGGTATTCCATGTCTCGTCATCCTTCCATGCCCATTCCTATGGAGCGAGACCCAGGTCGTGAGGGATTCCGTATCGATGACCCTTGGGTTCGTCGCTACATGGATCCGGATGCGGCTTTTGTGGACCCACGTCGCTCCTTTACTGATGCTTCGGACGACGTCGGGCCCTCTCATGCTCGATGATGGATATGCACTACTTGTGATGTTGCTACTGAGGATTTTAGATTATGTTTATGCATTTTGCTTTAGTTACTTTTATGTACTTGATTTGTAGTAGACTTCTTATGAGTTGTGCTTTTGAGACTTTGGCAGTACTATTATCAGTTTCTATGTTCTCATGGCTCTTGGTTATTATCTTAGTTTATATGCAGTTTCTTCTCTTTTTGGTGTGTTTGCCAGTTATTATCTATATATCTCATATTGCTAAATGCCAAAAGGGGGAGGTATGTGTATATTATGTTCTGTTTGGTTTATATGTGCTTTTGGAAGAATATTATTAACAGGCCAACAAGATTCACAGCATTGTTTATGAGGGAGCTATTCTTAAGCTCGGCACTAATTGTGGGGGAGCTATGTCGTTATATGTGTCCAGGTATGGATATTGAATATACAATTATTATTTTGTCAATTATCAATATGGGGGAGATTATTGACACAAAGTCACAGTCAACCAAATATTGATAACATTGACAAAATAATACTTGTGAAAATTCAATACGACACACGACGACTACATCCAGCTCAAGCCAGACGACAGCTCAGTTTTGCAGATGCGAGTCATTTTTTTGAGTCTGTACTTTTATATTTATTGAGTCTAGAATGATTGTAAGCTGAGTTATGCTGGGCTCTTGAGACTCAACCCATAACCTATCCAAATCCATAAAGCTCCACATCCAAAATCAGTCTACTGGACCCATTCTGTGCTCTGGAGACAGAGTTCGGGCCGAACTCTGCCTCCACACAGAGTTCGGGCCGAACTCTGTCCCCTAAAAATCAGCACCCTAATTTTTAGGGCTTGCTGGTTGCTAGTTGTCCAATGGCCAAATATTTGAAAATTCCTACCAGAATTCTGGCCGAATTCTGCCTGATAAAACCCTATAAATAGGCCAAGAATTCTCTCATTTTCAATCATCCAATCTTCTCTTCTCTTCTCTCTTAAGCTCAATATAGGCCATACCCTTCTTCATCTACTAGCCACAAGTTTCCTAAGTCTCGAGTGCTCAACATCTCTCAGTTAGGAGTCTTGTGCAAGAGTTCAAGAAGTAGCTTGGAAAATTCCAAGCATCGCCACTGTGATCTATTGTAAGAAGTTGACGTGCTCTTCTGAAGAAAAGGCACGGGGTGTAACTACTACACAAATAGTGGATTTAATCCTGAGCTAGAGTTCTCAGGCCTGGACTAGTCCTCCACGAGGGAAACCAGGTTAAAATTGGCTGTGTTTGCGTATGCTCTCTTGCTCCTTATTTATTTTCCGTATTTATTCTGATTAATTTTAGATTGTGAAAGAGTTGATTTTTTAATTGGCTATTATTACTATAACTCTATTCACCCCCCTCTAGAGTTGCTATCTGTTCTTTACGGATGTCTCAAGAGGCCGCAGTTGAGAAAGTTAATTTCCCAGTTCTCTTGGATACTTTCACTGCCAAATCCGCTGAGTACAACTCCAAAGTAGAAACAGTGGCATTTGTTGCTGAAGAAAAAGAAAGAATAGTTGCTGAATTGCAAGCGGAAATTGCCCGTCTTCAGGAAGAATTAAGACTTGCTCAATTAACTCTGGAAGATGAAGCTACTCAATATCAAGCTGCAATTCAATAACTTGGTGTTCTGACTCGAGAGAGAGATGAATATGCTGCAGCTCACCAAGCTGAAGTTACTCGCAGACTAGTAACCTTGCCAACCTTCGATGATAAATCTGGGATGGAAGATGCTAGGAAACGAGTGATGGAATCTCGTGAAGAGCGACTACAAATTTTGAAGCAGCAGATGACCAATTTGATGACACCATCGGTTGAGTAGAAGGATCTTTTGTATCTTCTTGTTTTTCATGATATGTGTCTTTGTAACGTCTTTCATCTTTGATCAATAAAAAGTCATTTTTTTGTGGCTCTATTATTTGTTGCATATCTTATTCAGATATAAATAATAGCGATAGAAAATATATTCAGATGTGCAAGACATGATATATTTCTTGATTCTGAAAAATAATCATATTCAATTATATCTGCTCAGAGGTAATATGGACGTGGCAAATATAATTTATTGAATATCATTATTTTAATAGATAACTTAATCAAAGATAACAAGTTGCTGATAAGAACGAACTGGATGATTCGTCAGAGTAAATGAACGAAATGAATCATCAGGATGAACGGATGGACCGTCAAATGAATTAAATGTACGGATAAACCGTCGGATGGATGTAATGAACGGGTGAACCGTCAAGTGGATGTGTGAACGGACGAACCGTCGAAGGGACATAATGAACGGATGAACCGTCAGATGAATGTGATGAATGAACGGGTAAACCGTCAGATGAGTGTGATGAACGAATGAACCGTCGGATGATGAACGGATGAACCGTCAGATGGTTTAAATGAACGGATGAACCTTCAAATGAATGTGTCGCTTCATAGTCTTACGACTCTCTGTCTATAAATAGAACAAAAAATCAGATGAGATGGTCACTTTCACTTTTTAACATAAAGATGTCGTCCGGAGATGTACCCAGGAAGGCTGAGATCGCCTCGAAGGTGGAAGCGGGTACTAAAGAACGTCCAGTCGAGCCGGCTCAATCAAAGCAGATAACAGTGGGCGAAGGTTCATTTGCCCCCAAACCGCCAAAGGACATCTTGGACTTCCTTCTCGAACCAGGAAAGACTGAAAAAGAAGAAGCTATGAGAATGGCTGCTTGCAAGTTCCTGGTGGGTTCCAACAAGAATGTTCTTGATGCTTTTGCTGATCATGTCTTTGATAAGGACGGTAGTAGCCCACGTCCCAATTTTGAGAAGGATGATAGTGACCTTCCTTGATATTATGTACTATCATTCAGGATGAAATAAAACTGAATTTTATTTATAAACTTGTCTGATAATTACAATCAATGTCTGTTACATTTATACATAATATTTCTTGAGGAATTTGCCATTGATGGGCATCATTGCAACTCGACCGTCTAGCTCTGTGACTTGATAGGCTCCAGTTGAGAAGACTTTGCTCATGATATATAGACCTTCCCACTTCGCATCGAACTTGCCTTTGCTTGAGTGAGTCATAGTCATAGGACGTCTGACGGTCAAAACGAGCTCTCCTTTCTGAAAGGCTCTGACCTTAACTTTGCGGTTGAAAGTCTTTGAGATGCGGGCTTGGTATAACTCAATATGTTGTTGAGCCAATTAGCCGCTTCTCATCGAGCGCTTCTAATTCTTGAAGTCGGAGAAGATCGTTGTTCTCTGTCGTGAGTTCATTGGCGATGGCAATCCTCAAAAACGGAATTTGGAGTTCCAGAGGTAGAACTGCTTCACAGCCGTAGACCAAAGAGAAGGGTGTATAGCCTGTAGGTTGTGGACCGTAGTACAATAGGCCCAAAGACATTCTCCAAGCTTTTCACTCCAGTTTCGTTTGTTAGTGGATACAAACTTCTTGAGGAGCTTGATGATAGTCTTGTTGAAAGCTTCAGCTAAGCCATTAGCAGCAGGATTGTAGGCTGTCGAAGCGACGTTGTCAATCCGATGATCGTCACAGAACCTTGTGAACTTTTGACTGATGAACTGAGGTCCGTTGTCATGGATGATTCGTCGAGGTACACCAAATCTATAGATGACATGGTGTTTGACGAAGTTAATGACGCTGCTGGTCTTGACTTCGGCCAATGGTATAGCTTTGGCCCATTTGGAGAAGTAGTCGGTTATTGCCAGTATGAACCGATGTCCTCTAGAAGAAGAAGGATTGATGGGACCGATGATGTCCATACCCCAAGCTTTAAAAGGCCAGGAAGCAGCAGTCGGATGAAGGAATTCTGATGGTTGATGAATAAAATCTGCATGGATTTGACAAGCTCGACATTTCCTCGCATAATCGACATAATCAGATACCATAGAGGGCCAATAGTAACCCATGCGTCGGATGCGATCTTGTAGCTTAGGACCAGGTTGATGTGCTCCATAAACACCGTCGTGAGCTTCACGTAATACTTGCTTCGCCTCATCACCAGCAAGACAGCACAAGAGTAGGCCGTCATAAGTTCGCCGGTAGAGAGTTTTGGTGGTCTGATTGTAGTAGAATCGCAGAGACCGCCGACGAATACTCGTAGCTTCCTTGGGATCTTCAGGGAGTATATCATGGACCACGAAGTCGATGAAATGAGTTCTCCAATCTTCACTGGTAACATTGACTTCAGTAAGGTTACTGAACTCAATATTACGATTGTTTTCGATGTAGAACAATTCCCGATTAGAGATAACCACCACCTGCTGTCTTTTGATAGGGATGGCTAAAACAGCTGCAAGATTGGCCAAAGCGTCGGCTTCAGTATTGCAAGCTCGTCGTACATATTCAATGAAGAAAGCTTTGAATGATATAGCCATGTTAATTGCCGCTTCAAAGTAAGGCACTAAATCTTGATGACGAACTTCATAAGTCCCTCTAACCTGGTTAACAACCAGTTTAGAGTCACCATAGACTTCAAAATACTCGACGTCAAGTTGTTTGGCTAGCTGAAGGCCAATGAGTAGAGCATTGTACTCTGCCACGTTGTTAGAGCAAGGCTCATCTAGGGAGTATGCTCTTTGGATAACTGACCCGTCTGGAGAAACAAGGACAACTCCAACTCCTGCGACAATGGCGCCATTAGGTCCAATCCTGGATACACCGTCAAAGAATAGACGCCAAGTAGGAAATTCCTCAGAAATTGTATTAGATTCCAAAGTCTCATCTGGAATTTTATCATAGAGTTTGGACGTTTCTGGAACATGATGAGCTGCTAAGAAATCCGCCAGTGCTTGACCTTTGACAGACTTTTGAGGAACATATACCATGTCATATTGGGCTAGCAGAATGGCCCATGTAGCCAGCCGAGAATTGAGTGTGCTAGGCTTCTTCATCAGTACCCGTAGGGGATTAACTCGGGATATGACATGAATAGTTTGGCCAATAATGTAATGCCGAGTCTTCTGAACAACAAACATAAGATCTAGGTATTCCTTTTCGACCGGACTATAACGATGTTCAGCACCAATCATAGTACGACTGATGTAGTAGATGGCTTGTTTATAGCCTTCTTCGTTCTTTTGGACAAGTAAAGCACCCAATGAATGGTCTATAGTACGGACATACATTAAGAATGGTATGCCAGAGATTGGTGGCACCAAGACTGGTGGGTTCATGAGATACCGCTTTATGTCGTCAAATGCTTGTTGACATTCTTCAGTCCAAAGGAAAGATACACCCTTCTTCATGAGTTGAGTGAATGGTCTGCAGCATCCAGACAGATTCAAAATGAATCTTCTGATGTACGCAAGTCGACCTTGGAATCCTCGTAGCTCTTTTAGGTTGCGTGGAGGACGCATCTCTTGAATGACTTTGATCTTCTCGGGATCCACGTGTATACCCTTAGAGGTAATGACAAAGCCAAGAAATTTGTCACTAGAGACACCCAAGAATGACTTGGTGGGATTCATTTTGAGTTGATGTTGGCGCATGAGATTGAAGATAGTTCTCAAATCTTGGATGTGATCTTCCTTCAGACGACTTTTGACGGTAATATCGTCGACATAGCATTCGACAGTCTTACGAAGATGATCTCGAAAGATGGTACTCATGGCTCGTTGGTATGTTGCACCAGCATTCTTGAGACCAAATGGCGTTACAGTATAGCAGTAGACTCCGCGAGGAGTGCGAAAAGAAGTATATTTTTCATCTTCAGGATTCATCCGAATCTGATTGTATCCAGAGAATCCGTCCATAAAAGATATCCTTTCGAACCCACAGGTGTTGTCGATCATGACGTCCGTGATAGGGAGAAAAAATTTATCTTTTGGACAAGCTTCATTAAGATCCCAAAAGTCGATGCAGACTGGAACTTTGCCAGTTTTCTTTAGAACTGGGACGACATTGGCTACCCAATCAGGATGCTGCTCTTCTCGGATAAAGCCACAAGCGATGAGCTTCTTGACTTCATCATCGATTACGTCCATTATTTCTGGCTTAAAATGCCGTTGTTGTTGTTTGACCAGTTTTGCATTCGACAAGATGTTCAGTTTGTGAGAAGCAACCTTGGGATCTAAACTTGGCATGTCCTCATAGCTCCAGGCAAAGACATCAATGTATTCTTCAATCAGAAGAATTAATTCTTGCTTATCTGCCTCTGCGAGGTTCTTGCTGATGAATATTGGACGAGGTAATCCATTCTCCCCTACATCAATTTGAACTAATTGATCTTCAGTAGGAGGTTCCCTTTGTTCGAATCGGAGTTCCCATTGGGTATCCATTCTTTGAGCCCAAGGATCTATTTCAGAACTTTCTTCAACATCTTCGTCATAGCCTTCTGGAAGTTCGACGGAGACCATGTTAGAAGACACAGTCAGTCGATGAACTTGACCGATGCTGGTATCAGAATCCCATGATCTGGAATCTGAAGAGTTAGAGCGCTCTTCACGATCGGATTCGGAGGCTGCTGGGGATAATACCGGAGGTGAAGCATATCCGAGACCTCTTTTGGTCTTGCTGTAGTACATCTCTGACTTTCCTTTCGGAACAGTTGTACGGATAGGAGTTCTTCTACCCTTACCGTAGTTGAGGCCGCTCTTGAAGTTATAACCCATCTTTCGGATGATGTCTTTTGATTGTTGACTGTAACGACGGAGTTGAAGATGTCCCGTATTATTTCTTTTGCTATCATCCGTATAACTGAATTGTTGTTCCGGTCCTTTGCTAAAAAGTATTAGACTCTTGCCTTTCTTACGAGCAGGAACAATACGATATAAATCTTTTGGGTGTTCAAATGAGACTTCTGTTTGAAGAGATTGTACAACTCCCATTGTAAATGACTGAAAGCTATCTAACATGTCCAAATAGTACTTAGTATGATAAATGACATCAGTATACTGGAAAGTAGATGCTTTTTTATTGATTTGTACATTTGTATTTACAACAGGACCTTTAGCCTTAGCAGGCTTGGTCAGATTGATTACAAGAGGAGGAGAAGAAGAACGTGGAGGAGGATTAGCTTTGTTATGACGGAGGTCGATAACAAGCGGCTCAAAGGATGTGAGCTCCCTTTTTTCCTTGTTATGAGATAAATCAATAACAAGTGGCTCAGAAGACGTGAGCTGTCTTTTTTCCTTATTACGACGCAAGTCCATAACAAGTGGCTCAGAAGAGGTGATCTCCTTTTGATCTTGATCATCATCAATTAGTTGCTTCTGGACTGGCAAGTGAATAGCCAGTGGCTTAAAGGACTGAGGACGAGAAACACGCCCTTTGATAGGAATGATAAGGGTGTCATTGGGCACTATTTCTTGTTCTTCTTCACTGTCCAGAGACAGGACAACCTTCGTGAATTTATCTTTGTACATACGAGCATCGTTGCAGTATGCTTCGACGCCTTTGAAAGGATAAAGATCAGCAACCTCCTTTTGCACCTCTCTATTGTCATCGACATATTTAAAACATTGATAGAGAGTGGAAGGAACAATGTTGTGCTCATGCAGAAATGTTCTCACCAACAAAGCATTATAAGAACAACCATGATTATCGATGATATAGAAGGTCACCTTTGTGCGAAGATTGCCTATTTGGAGTTTTAGGCGAATCTTGTCCAGAGGCTCACTCCTTCCCTGGTTAAACCCAAAGATGGTGGTGATTGTACTGGAGAGACTATGCACTGGGATCTTCAGCGCATCCAACATTGTCTTCGGCATAATGCTGAGAGCAGATCCAGGATCTATCAGAATACGATCGACTTTCATCGAGTTGACATATCCTGTATAGTAAAGAGGACGGTCATGCCTGTTGTCTTCCATCAGTATGTCATCTTGTGTGAAAGTTATGTTTGGAATCAACTCCAACACACTATGACAATGGAGACAAGAGACTGGCTCTGCTTTTGGCTTCTTCAGAAGGGCTAGACAGGTTTCAGCTTGCATGAGAGCCTCACTCAGAGTTTTCCGAGTCTCTTTAGAGAGGCGCAAGAGCTCGAAGATTGACAGCCGGGCCGGTGTATTGGCTAGTTGAGCCAAGATATCAAAGTTGTAAGGCTTTTCAAGTCCGAAAAGAGATGACTTCTTCAATGGTTTGTCGAAGCGGACTTGCTGTTTACCTTTGTCAGATACCGTCGGCTTCGGAGGAGTAGACTCTACAACCGGTGAGGATGCAATAGGAATATCTTCAGTAGAAGCAGGCTATACTGGAGCAGGCTCAGAAGAAGAAGCGGGATTCTCTTGAGCTTCGGGGTAATCCTTTAGATAGGCTTTCCCTGATCTGGTGCCCAGCAGGATTTCTTCATCAACTATGGGGTCAAAAGACACCATATTGCAAATCTTTCTCTTGCCTTTGGAACGGTCTTTCTTCTTGGAAGAAGAGGGAAGTTCGAACTCCAAGGCTAAATCCGGATGAATCCACATAATCTCGCCATTATCAAGAGACAAGGGGTCGAGACCTTCACTTCGTGGAGGAGGGAGATTCTCGATCTCAAGAGTAGCTTTGGGGATAGGAATGACACCATGATGTACCATCTGGGGCGAGAAGTCACCGAATTGAACTGAGACCATATTTACGATAACAGTCTTCTCATCTTGCTGCAGAGTGACAACACCAGCGTTGACCAGCTCTTGGATTTTGCCTTTGAGCACATAACATGCTCGAGTGGGATGCCCAATGAACCTGTAATAAACACAGTACTTAGGATGATCAGTCTTACCTACTTCATCAGGCTTCTTGGGATCTGGGAGCTGGAGCTTATTGCTTTTGATCAAGCAATCAAAGATGCTCACTGTGTCATTCTCGTCAAAAGAGTGCTCTACTTTCGGACGAGGTTCTCTTGGTGGAGGTGCTGAAGGAGTAGAAGTGGATGTAGGTGGAGCTACGTTGACCGCCAGAGATTCTTTGTTCTTGTTCAAATTGATATTCAAAGTTTCTTTTCTCTTGCGGTTGTTCTGGCGATTGCCACCACCCGACGTCTGATGTTCATCCCGGTCGGGGTTAGACATTTGTCCCCCTAACTGCTTGAATTTGTCGGCACTAACTTCAGCTACTTTAGCGTTGACAATGAAGGATGGCCAGTCTTGGAACTGAGTAGACCCCGTCCACATGCTGATGATAGGCAAAAGATTTGCCTTGCAGGTGTCTATGGTGACAGCAGCCGGAGTTCCAGGAGGCATTTTTAAGGCTTCCCGATAGAATCTTTCAATAAAACTCTCAGCAGTTTCATTGTGTCTTTGTTTGATTTTATTGAGGGCTGACATGGTCATGTCGTTGATCCCCTCATAAAATCGTTAAAAAAAGATTTTTTTAGGCCAGAGAAGGAGGTAATACAACCATCGGGCAAGCTTCTGTACCAATCGTATGCTACGCCGGCTAAACAACAGACGAATACTCTGGTAAGAAGAGCGTCATTTGGTTGAAGTTGGACAGTCATTACCTCAAAGTGGTTAATAAACTGACTGGGAGAAGTGCTGCCATCAAACAGCGAGATTGTTGGAATTTTGTACTTCGGAGGAAATGGAACTTCCTTCCATTCAACTGGGTAAGGTCGCTTGATCCCCAACCTCTGCAAGTTGTCCTTCTCTTTGAAAGCCTCGAACTGAGTGCGCAGGAGCTTGACAGCTTCATTGGCATCTTTCACTGATGTAGAAGGAGCAGGCTGAGTCACAGTGTTAGGAGGAGGAACAGCGTGGTAAGCACTACCCCCAGCACTTGACTGACTAGATGCAGGTTGGATCTGTACAGGAGGTACTTGAGTAGATGCTACCCAGCCCTGCATTGACAGGTACCGACGATCCTATGATTTCAAGATTTGTAGGAGGTACGGTCGGTGGTACTGTATGCTGAGCCACAATGATAGAATATAAACTTGCGACCATTTCGGCCATGGTCTTCAACTTATCTTCTAGCGCAGCTATTCGTTGTTCTTGACTTGCTAAACTGGAAGCATCAAGATCTTCAGTGACAACATAAGCTGTCACTTCTCTAGGCACAGTGGAGGACACTGTCTGTTCTGAACTTTTGCTGTATGTATCGTAGTCGGAGAAAGAATCATCCCCTGAGTGAGAAAGAGGAAGATGACCAGAAGGATCTTGAAGATTTCTTTGACCGATTGTTTCTCGACTTCGGGATCGGGTATGTTGGAATACTCCTTCAGAGGATTCTTGGAGTAGGTCCAAATACCGCTAGCTTGGCTTGCGAGGCTTGCCGTGCTTTGAGCACTTCCTACCCCCAGTGTCTCGGGAAGTCATGTTGACAGAAGCGTACAAAACCTCGTCTTCATCTTCCGACAAAGGTTCAGAGTTTGAAAAGTTCAGACGATCGAAGACAGATCGTCTGGTTGTTTGACAACAACACTTGATGACCACTTTGTGATTACAATGGTGTCCAAGTGATTGTACTGGAGATGTTGAGATGTTGTCCCATTTTTGCTTGAGGTGTTCTCGAGATCGGAAACAACAACGAGACGAGAAGAAGTTCGAGGGATGTGTTCTTTGACAATATTCGGAATATGGTTCGGTTCTTCAAATGTTTTGTCCCTTGAGTGTACAGGGAAGTGCTTATTTTATTGGCATAAGTGTCCGGATTCTTGATCCTGGAAGTTTTCTTCTGATGCTGGTTTGTTTTCGGCATTGGCTGTTTGCGTTTCACCGAAGTTGGCCTGTTGAGATAAGTTCTTAGATCAGCAAACTCACCCCCAGGGGTTTCTGTCTGAGACACCAGCAATTTTTTCTGTCTTGAACGGAAGATCTTAAGAGTTGGAAGATCTTGGAACTCTGCTACCGGAGTAGGCAGAATACCTCTCTGATCAGTACACTTCCCTTTAGCAAGAAGAGAAGAAGAATCCTTGTGGGAGAGAGTTCTTGTACTGACTGGTGCCGGAGCACGTTCAGATTAATCTTCAACGGTAAAAACTGAGAAAGACTGTGAAGAAGGGTTAGCTAAAAAGCGTTTCCCTCTGTTGTCTTCCAAGTCATGGGACGAGAAAGTTTGAGAAAAGACCAACGGGCCTTTTCCTTTGTTCTAGAGAGGAGGAGGAATAGCCAAAAGACTACCCCCTGTGGATTGTGCAGGAGCAACAGGGTGCTTGAAAGGAGGAGCAGAGCTTTTTCTCTTGTTGTGAGAAGAGGAGAGATTAGCCAAAGGGCTGTCTCTCTTGGATTGCATAGGTACAGTTTGTGCATGGGTTGATGGCGCACTGGCGGGTTGCGCATGAGGAGTTCTGGCAGAATGTCTTCTGGCCTCAGTCACAGTGGCTTGCACAGCAGGAGTCTTGTTACCAGAGTGTTTGGGTTGCACTCTGGTTGCGGGAGTAGTGGACTGCACAGGCAGAGTTGCGGCCAACTGCGCTAGAGGAATATGAGTCTTGCACTTTGACAGAGTAGCATATGAAGTGGTTTGTGCACTGGCAACAGCAGACTGCGCAAGAGTAGTAGAGGCAGATTGTGCAACAGCAGAGACAACAGACTATGCAACAGTCTTAGCAGCAGAGACTTTAGACTGCACAGCAGTCTTGGTGGAAGATTCAACAGACTGCACAGCAGTCTTGGGGACCCATACTGGGCACACTTTGCTCATGGCAGAAGTTGTTGCAGTACGAGGGGTGGTCCTGGAGTTGATCATGGCTTCGTAGGCCGTCTGGTTGACCTTCACAACCAGCGTCTTCTGCGTCTTTCCGATAGACGCAATGTCACATTGAGTTGTCACTTCCTCGTCGGAGGAGAAAGTCGTCCCCAGCAGAGTTTCCATTTTGTTTGTAAAAACAAAAGTTGATCTTTATTTCAACAAACTTTATAAAGAAGATTACAAGAATTCTGGGAAAGTACAACTATAGGAATTCGATCTGAAGACGATCGCTTTATCCCTTGGACGATGTAAACTTTGAAGACGGTAGCCTCTGAAGATTGCAGCAGCACTTTGGCAAGAACTCCTGATCTCTGGTGATGATTCTGATCTCTGTATGCGTGTATGATCCCCTCTAGGAAGGACTTGAAACTTTATTTATAGAGTTCTGAAAATAACTACTTTTTAGTTATTCTGGACTGCACAAGATGGATTGCGCTGCATTGGACCGCACAGACATCAGATTGTGCTGACAGTTGTTTGATCGTAGGCCAACTGTATTGGACGCATGGCATTATTTGATTGAAATGTGCATGATCGTGTACAGACGGTTACCACGTAATGAGTCACTGATGGCATGAAGGCCATGAGTACTTTGTCAGTTGTAGGGATGGAGTACGCCAACTGAATTGTGTTGGCTTCGGATTGTACTGGGATGGACCGTGCTGGGCTGGATTGTGCTGCAGGCAGATTGTGCTGTATGTACAGCTGTCCTCGAGCGTCGTGCTGCACGACAAACAAACAGTTTCCTCATTCTCCGTGCTGTCAGCTGTCAGAAGATCTGATTCTCTGTCAGGTAATGATGACGATGCCACGTCAGCATGCGCACTTGGATGAGTGCACAGTTTAGCCTGCGCAATTGAATTGTTGCGTAATCTGTCTTCTGCGCAGCTCACTTGAAGGATGTATAATTTGATTTTGATGACTTTGTTGATGCGTGCAACTTGATTTTTAGGACCTATAGTCCTACGTATTTTGGGACTGGGACGTTACATATTTTTGTGGTGGCCCATGCAGGTCGAGTTTGCCGTTTCGGTTACATGACTGTACCGAACGGGCCTACAATTTAGGATTAGAGTCTAGAAATCTCATCCACTTACTTGATCACCTTCTTTGATTCAAATCTCTGAACTCTCGTTCGACTTCCTTGCGTCCTGCTTGATCTCTCCTACCATAAACTTTACCTCTTATTTCATGCTTACCGACTGTTAGGAAGATGACTACGTTGGTATATGTTCACAGGTCAAACACATGGCTTAGAAGATTTTATTGGCAATTAGCATGCATTAGAGGTCATATTGGAGTTATAATGACATTTTTACTGTAAGAATCAAAGGACCATATCTTCTTGATGTATGATCTTGTAGGAAGAATTAGTTGATTCCAAGTTGGGTAGTAGCAACATTTCAAACTTATGAGATTGTTGGAATTTTATTACTACAAGAAGATAGCTAGAATCTATATACAAATGAGGAAAACAAATTGATATTTGATTTTGAGTTTTGAAAGTCTTGAGTTATGGAGTTATGATTACTCATCCTTGAAAGTCCTTGAAGAGATATAAAAATTAGTTTAAAGAGGATTTAAATATTGCAATATGATTATGAGTTTTTAAGTTTGAAGTAAAAAAATGGGGGAGGGGGTTTAAAATATTTCGAAAGATGTGAAATGGACTTGGAGAGAAATTTTAAATAGTGTTTCATGAATTATGTTCTATGAATTTATTTAGAGTTACAAGTTTGATTATGAACATTAACAATCTTGGTAGATTTGATTAGTGATATGCTAAGGTTCACTTCTTGAGATTGGTTTAAAGAATTTAAGATTTAAAGTCATGATGGATAAGAAACTTTTTGAGGAAAACTCAAGTTTAAATTTTTTTTAGAAGTATTCTACACTAGTTGCCATATCATGCGTGCCATGATAGTTGTATATACTCAAGTGTAGTAGTCATCTACCAAACATGTGATTATATCCCAATCTTGACTTACTCAACCTCGACTCAATTCTTTCGACCCGTTGAGTGCTTGTGATCTATTTAATTCCTTAAATACTTAACTTATGGTTTATCTCGAATGCTAGACCCAGTGCCACACCACACTACTAGCTTACCTATTGCAAGTTGAGTAGAATGCCTCACGGTCTAGTATTTCCATTGACTTTATGACCTATTGAGGAACTTAGACTGTTTGTATTTCCTTTCTTCATTATCTAGCGTACCTATATTTTGACTAGCTTGAATAACAAATATAGCCTAGTTTTGCAAGCTCACCCTTTATCAAGCTTGTTCATGACCTATGTTATTGGAAGAGCTCTCACTAACATATTGTCTACTCAGAACCGGTGCATGATGCTCTGATCAACCTAGTGCACTTTGGTTTGCTTTTATCTATCGTTATATGTGGATGGAGACATTGTTAAACTTGCCCTACAGAGTCTCATCTGCGACAGCCTTGGCAATTCTTTTTGAATTACTCACTCGCCTTTGAACCATATATTGGTATTCGAAAACAACTTCTTTGGACTTATATTGATTTTCGTCTTTCACCTAGTTTAGACGAAGACGAAGACTTGATAGATAGACCCAAGGTATCACCTTTAGTGTCCTACCATCTATTGCCAAGTTAGTTAGCCGTGGACCAACCAAGGTGGCTATATCCTCATTTTGAACAACTCATCGATTCCATATCTATTACCGCAACCTTCTATGACACTTGAAAATGATTCGTGTCCTCAACCTAGATATTTACCATGCAACCTTTTTCGAAGAACCATCTCTCCCAAGTTCCTAAGTTATTCTCTTGATCTACTCGATTTTGTGTTATCATGATTTATATACCTTAGCTAGCAATTCTCGTTTAATACCATATCCTTGACTTATCTTCGTCGATTTCAAAATCACGACTTGTTAAATTGTCTATTTCATTGTCCATCAGATGCCTTGTTTATGTTTCCCAAAGAGAGATCCTTTTATCCTCTCAAACCCTCACTTATTTTTAATTTCGAGGACGAAATTCTTGTAAGTTGGGTAGGATGTAAACCCCCTAAATTTCTACTACGATTTTTTTATTTTAGTTTTGTATTTGATTTCGTAATTCGGATTTGTATGTCGCATACGAGCGGCATTTGTCGTGTTGTACATCGCATGCGAGTTGGCGTTTCGTAGTTCCTCGACGAATGCGAATATGTGCGAGTTACATATTTCTTAGAAAAGTATTTTTTATTTTTATTATAAAGGAAGCATAGATTTTCTAAATGTGTAAATATATGATAAATACTCAATTTAAGGTTATGAGCAAAGAGAATTTCAAAACTTTATTTATTTTACCGTATAAAATGCTATTTTATATTTTTGTACAAATATAGTAGTGATTTAGAAAATGAGGATATTTTAAATGTTTGCATACATGAATCTACATCACATATATATTTTAATTTCTATTTTTCAAAATTATTTATTATATTGTTTTCATAACTTATAAAAAGATAATTTAAATTTGATTATTGGGATTTAAATCAAAATTTGATTGCTATGAGTATTTTAAAGTTGATTATTGAGATTTAATTCTGATTACTTAGTTTCGATTATTTTGAAACCAATTTAAATAAATATGATTTTATCTAATGGGGAGTTTAAACAATCCTAATCCTAAACGAAATAGGGCTTCCACCTCCTATATAAGGAGAGCCCCCTTATTCTCTTTTTCTCCATAATTTTTCCACAATCCACTTCTCCACCAAAAATATCAATTGTGCATCGTGTCTGTGTATATCCCTTCCTCCATTATTTTAAATTACATATACATCACATCCACCTCCGTCAATCCTGACACACGATCATTACCTCCACAGTCTTCCAATACACCGTCGCCACTTACTCCCGGCTAAATTCCCTAACACCACTATTACAACCACCACCCTCACTTCCAGCGATAGAACTCCCTCTCACCTCCACGTCGCCACCCCCATGTGCACCAGAACGACCGCCTCCACCATCATCACCTCCGTCACCACCATCGTCGAAAACCTAAACCACCAGATGAACAGAAATAGAAGGGGAAACCCTAACCTGACTGATCGACCATGCCATCCCGTGCGGTCTCCTTCCTGCCAGGCTCTTTTCGTAATGCCGTAGCGAGCCAGTACAGCCGCCGTGGCCGAGCGTCTGTCCCTTACCGTACCTCCACTAAGGCGCCGATCAAACTCTACCCCAAGCGTGCCGGCATCCACCAGCGATAGACTCACCCCTTACCTCCTCCCTCCGTGCCGATCTTGGCTGTACTGCAGATCCGGTGTCGAACTCCTCCGTCCGTCCTCTTTGGGACGCCCTGGCATCAAGCCCGCACCAGTGACCTCCGTTGTTATGCCAGACCGAGTGGGTGGCAATCCAGCCCTCGCTGCCCGCGGGCATTCCCTTCCGCCGATTGCCTCCAGCCGGAACAGCCGGAACAGCCAGAGCCACCTGTTCGCAGTCGCCGATGAGCTGAGCGCAGCCCAACACGCGGCTTCGTCGGCCCCATTTCCATCCGCCTCCAGTGCTACACCCTTCCGGAGCGCCGCCCTCTCCTCCCTCGAGCTCCGTGCCACCACCGGACCTTCGCCGACGAGCGCTGCCTAGATCGTGCCCCCTCCGCCGTCTGGATCCGGCCACACCGGCGCCCCATTAGCGCCGTGACCAACGAGCCCCACTACACCGGCGACCGCCGCGCCTTGTCACCGCCGACCCCCTTCCTTAGTAAGCCCTTTCTCCCTTCTCCCGATCAATCCCTCACTCTTCACTCTTCCTCTCTCCTTCGCTCTCCCTCTCGCAAGCTTCTTCTCCCTCCTATTTTTGGGAAGAAGTAAGAACACAACAGTTGTTGTGGGGATGGTAATAGTTATGCTTTTATTTTATTTTTTATTTGTTATTTTATTATAGTAAAGTATTTTGTAAATTATGGTATTATTATTACTCCATTATTATTATTAAAATTTCTATTATTAGTATTTATATTAGGAGTTATACAATTATTATTATTATTATTATTATTATTATTATTATTATTATTATTATTAAAGAGGAATGAGCTGTATTGTTTTAAGGAATTATTATTATGATTATTATGATTATTATTTATATTATTATTATTAATATTATTTTCATTATTATTAGTTATTATTAATTTTATTATTATTATGGATATTATTATCAGTAGTTTTGTTAAAATTATTATTTCTTAATATATGTAGTAAATATTCCTAAAAATATATTGTAATTAAAAATATAGTTTTTGGCCTACAAAACCTATTTGACAAAAATTAAGTTTCAATTTTAAAAACAAATTTTTTTATATTTTCCAAAGTACTTATCTAAAATTATTTTTTAACTAGAATCTAGTTTTCCGTATTATAACTATTTACTAAAATACTATACATACCTGCTACTTTTTCCTCAAACTCTTTCTCTTCGATTATCATCACCAATCATAACGAAACTGTACTTTTATATTTTCTCGCAATTTAGACATACTCATCGACCTTGACTAATGGACAAACAGGACTTGTCGGAGCATCGCACCACCACAGGCGATCCACCAGGCAAGATACCTTGCCACCTTGTACTTATATTGATTCATGATATTTTATAAGTTGCTAGTGTTTTATATTAGTAAGAGTGTGTCCGAGTATGACTTGGGTGCCATCAATATGTATATCGATGTTTATGTGTGTGTGTGTGTGTGTGTGTGTGTGTGTGTGTGTGTGTGGACCATATGTGGTAGCTGAATTTTTTGATGTGTTGAATTTATGCTTCATAACTTCTTTAAACTGTAACACGTCTCATACACGACACAAGAGTAACGACTATAGAGTTGGCACGAACCTACGTATTCGACTTGCTACCGATACAGGCGGTTCGTGTGTCGGTTCATTTGTGGATTAGCGGAGTCTAGATAGCGACTTACATAGAGATATGGTTGGCCAAGCCATGGATATGACTTGTGTGATACATGGGCGGGAAAACTACTAGGACGTATGAGCTAGCCCACAGCCTTCTAGTTGCCGGTTATGGGATCATGGTTTCCCTGTTATGGGTATATCGCTAGAGGAAATATCCATTGCACGGCCCTGACCATGCGTCAGATACGGTCAGGAGGTATGCTAGCGATGCAAAGTATGGACTAGGAGATATATCCATTGCACGGCCTTGACCACGCGTCAGATACGGTCAGAGACGTATACTAGTTCATGCGAAAGCCTCTAGCGGATGCTATGCTTTATTCCTACCCACTTATACGTTCTAGTATAGTTTTCGACTTGCATTACACCAAGATGGTTAGGTTCCATTATGTTGGAGCGTGTGGTCTTTCCTTTGTCAGGTTTTTTTTACAGTTTATTATGGTATTGTTTTTATGTATCTTGTTACGTCCCTCTGAGGACCTGGTTATCTCGTCAGGTGTGTGTGTTCTTGTCTTTCGCAGGTGTTCTAGCCGTGGCCATGATCGTCACTATCTCTTCGAGGATGATTGTACTTTGATCGTCTTCGCCTCGTCCGTCAAACTCATTTCATTTTCCATGTATTTTTTCTTACTTGTTGGTAGTGGATTTGTCTCCGCCCAACATATTTGTATCAAGAAAATTTATTATCATTATATGATATCTTTTTATTTTGTGTGGATGAGATTAGTTATGGTTCTACTGCATTTCGCAGCTTACGTATATATACTATACGGCTGGCATGTCTACGTTTCTAGTCCTACGTATTTTGGGACTGGGGCGTTACAGCTATGACTAACGTATTAGCCATACCCCCAAGTTATTTGTTGTAATATTCATTTACTCTAAGAACTATTTATACTTGTCTATATTTTTATTTTTATATTTATTTATTTATTTCAAAAATACTTGGAAATTAAATTTTGTTTAATATATTAAGGATTTTAATATTAAATAAGTATTTTTTTACATAGTAAATAAATATTTGTAACCAAGGTATTTTAGAAATTTTAAATTATATAAGTAATTATTTTTCCATGAATTATGAGAGTTTAGACTATATATATATATATATATATATATATATATATATATATATATATATATATATATATATATATATATATATATATATATATATATATATGTATATATATTTTATATATATATATATATATATAAAAATATATATATATATATATATATATATATATATATATATATATATATATATATATATATATATATATATCAGGATACTTTTTTTTTGCGTGATCAACATATATTATATGTTAGTATTGTATGAATACATATTATGCATACATTGATACCTTTTATTAAGGATTTCTTGAATTTATTTTATGAAGTATTATTTTTGTTTTTACTTATTAGAATATAGGAATAGGAAAAGAAAAAAGAAAGAGAAAGCACAGGTTACTGTTCCCCGCAGGGGAACAATACCTCTCCCCATTCAAACTCACGCAGGTGGAACAGGGAAGAAAACCCTTGGGTTACGAATTAGACTTAACCTATTCCCCATGATTTTTTTAAACCAAAATTGGTCGAGATCAAATCTTGGTAAATCCAAAACCTCATCAAAGATCTAGTAATCTCGATTGGATTAGGATTTAAATCCAATTTCAATCAGTTATCGGTTATAGGTATAAAGACTCGTACAAAGCCGATACTCTAAAACTTCATATGCATACATCCCTAAAACCGCACAGACCCTCACACATCGCCCCGATCCTCTGAGCAGTCGTCGCATGCCGCACGATCGCCGACCATAACACTGCAATAGCGTGTAGCACTGCCATGCGGGCAACAACAGACAACTGCTGCAACAGCACCCCCAGGTACCCATTTCCCTATTATATTTCTTCTGGATTGCTCGTTGAAATTTTGATCTAGAAAATCTTACCTATAGCCAATATAACCCTCTTTATTTCCCTCTAGGTAGATTTAATCATAGTCATTAGATTTCTCAGGAAACCTCTTGAAAAATTGACGAAAATAGTGTACATGCACCATATTTATAACAGTTATTGGGGCTGTCTTGGAAGACAGATTATGATCGGGATATTAGGAAATTTTGAAAAGTAATTAAAAATAGTCCTAGACAACTTATCAGGCTTCACCACCCTTTTTGTAAATTGCGATTTGATCGACTATGCGTCGAGAAAAATGATTTCCAAATTTGCCAAAAATAGTTTTCAAAACGATAAAATTTTAGAAATTTTAACGATACGGCGTTCGACCTGACAAACTGGGCGATGTGGTCGCAACTCAAGGGCATCAAAAGATGCGTATGGATGTTGTCGACGTGTGAGATTCGACGGATCTCAATTTTATTGTGTGTGCGCGACGAAATCGAGGCGTATCGGTCGAGATACCCCGTCTCGGCCTCTTTGCAAACTAGTCCATAACTTCGTGCACGTTCGTCATCTCGAGACAAAACTTGTGCCACTAGATCCGTGTTATTTTTTTGGTCATGTGAGCAAAGTTTGGTCTAATTCTGAGAAGGTCGACCAGAACGCTATTTTGGCGGGCTCACAACTCGATCCAACGGACGAATTTGTTTACGGTCCAACGAAATCCAACCTTGGATATACGATTGGGTTCGTATCGTCAAACCGGACTCGTAGATATATAGTTTGATGACTTTAGAGTCCGTAGGTACTAGCACATTTTTTATGCAAAGCGGGTCTAACGGCGGACATCGTTTTGATCCAAAATTATGATTTTGTCCCTACGTCCAGAATTGGACTTTTGGGTAGGCATTTTTGGATTTTTTTTTATACCAAAAATGTTCATGATGTTTATTTCAGAATCCGGCGACGTTTACAGGAGTTGACTTTTTGTTGCTCTTGATTTTGACGATCTGAGTGATTGGACTTGCTATTTTCTACACACTACCTCAGGCAATATACCATGCCATATTTACTGTTTATATTTAGTCTGCCTCTTTATTTTAGTTATTGCATATCTACTGTCTATTTATTTCCAGTTCTTTCAGTTGCATCCTTGTTACAGTTCATGATTTACTCACTTGCTTTCAGTTATACATGTTGCTAGTCTTATTTTTATTCTTGTCTTTTAATTTGCATATGGACCTAGAGTTAAAAGACTACCGTTTGTTAGTGTATTATCATAAACTTTGTCATGACTGTGCCATAAAATATGTGTGAGATATGAGTAACATGTAGAGGTATTTGCGTGTTGGCTAATCACCCATGCGCATGCGTTAGGTCTAACTGCTAATAGAGACATGCTAGGAGACTTGGCAGTTAGTAGAGGTATATGGTCTTGGATGCGACTTAGATAGGTTCATCGGGTGGGGAGAACATTTTATTATCGTATGGGCCACTAGTAAACTTTCCTTTTGTAACCCAGAAGCTCCGCTGGAGATACGGGTAAGCTTACCCCCTCAGGTTGGCCACTGACATTATTGGAATGTTATGCGCTTGGTCCCTAGTGCCCAAGTGGAGACTATACTGGATCCTATTTATAGCCATAAGTTCCCATGTGATTGAAGGTTTGTTCTTAACTGCATGAACACCGTAGAATGTTTAGGTGACCTTAGTTGTTGTCACGTCACCCCCGGCCCGTAACAACAGTAGCATGGGATAATGTCGTATCACGAAATAGTGTGCTACCCCTTGTCCTAGTCCACTGTTTTGATGATGGAATGTTGGCTCATATTATATTGATTTGGACTATTTACTTTTACTTGTGACTTTGTGACATATTTTATATTCAGTTTTTATGGCATGTTCTTCCTGTATCTTATTACATCCCTCTGAGGACTTGGTGATTTCTCCAGGTGTTTACTTTTATGACTTTTCGCAGGTGCTCTAGCCAAGATCGTGGTCTTCCGTTTTCTATCGTGGATGATTGCTCTTGGATCGTCCTTTGTTACTTTTACAAATTATTTTCTTTATATGTATTTCTTCTCATTTGAAATGGTTGGTAGTGGATTTATCTCCGTCCAACGACTTGTACAAATGACAATTCATAGTTGATTTATGATATCATTATTCTTTTATTTTTGTGGATGAGATTTAGTGAAATCATGGCTATTTATTTACTACAAAATTATAGCTTACGTATATTTATTATATGGCCGGCATGTACGTTCTAGTCCTACATATTTTGGGACTGGGGTGTTACAGCTGTATTGAATTCTTAATGATACCAAAACGAATAACAATGATGCGATACAATAATAAGTTGGTAATGTGCGCTTGATACCTTAAGTGTGGGATTCATAGAAGCTGATTATTATGTGGCAGTCGGCAGTGGGTGATGGCAAGGTATGTCAGAAAGGGAATGTGCATAACCTTCGGTGAATGGTAATCGATAAAATCTTCGAGTTGGCTTATGTGCGTTGGTTTGGTTATGTTTCGGATGCGAGAGAATTGTGTTGGTATTTGTGTTCAGCAGAGCCGTCGCGGGATGGATAGTCCAGAATAGACGTTGGATTAGTGCGAAAGAGGACTACTGTATCAGGAATGGCTTGAGCTATAAGTGGTATATGCCTCTACCTTCTTAGTGATAAGATGTCCCTTCATCCTGTTTGTAGTATAGTGATGCTTTACCTATAAGCTATGGGGTAGTATCGAGTCTTAGCTAGGATTATGACTGATACATGACGGCTAGGCGTGTCCTTCGATAACTGTCACGACCCGCACCCGCTTTTCGGATACGAGACGTGTCTAAGACAGTCTACGCCGCAGAGTCGACAGTAGAACGCAGTCACGACCAAGATGCTCAAATCACAAAAATATACATTTATTTCTCATTCACATTTCTAAATTGATTACAACATTTACAACATTTATATTTAAAAAAATACAAAATTCTTACAATTAAAGGAAATAATACCATTTCTATCTAATTTCTAGGTTTTGGTCTACAAGTACACCCGTATCTCCCAATGCTAAGTGAAGCCACAACTAACCTGAAAAATGTTGGTTTCCAGTCAGGAATAGAACAAGCACACAAACCGACAACAATGTGAAAACATAATAGAATTCACAAGTCATAAAAATAACACATGTGAAATGACACTAGAAAGTAACTGATATCATGGCATGTCCAAAAAGAAAGTAGATAATACTACCACATGATGTATCCACCAAACGAGCAAGTAAATGGGGTGACATCGCAATCAAGGAAAAACAAATAAAAGACCACTATCTATGTGTTTTAAAATATCAGTTTCGATATGTGAACGGCTAGGGGATAAATCCGGCACCCCGTACGTGAATTGTGCGACTTCTATCAGGCAAAAATAGACGTTTTGGGGATGTTTCTGGGTAGTCCACATGTCTACTAAGATATTTCTCCGCCCAGCTAGTACTCATTGAATCTATTCGCAAGCGTGGTAATCATGTAAAAGATAGTCAAGAGGTACAACAAATCCATGATACTAATCTCGGTGTGACGAGCGTGTCAACAAGCAGTAAGACATATGTATAAACATGAAACGTAAAAACTACTATGAATCAAAAAGCAATCAGAAAGTGCACTTGCCTGGGGTCCTTGCCTGGTGAAACCGATTATCGGTCACAATTTAAGACTAATCTAAGAGAAAATTTTATTTAAGAAAAAGTTATCCCTTTAATCCCAAAATAATACTTGTAAACTATAATTACTAGTTAAAATGGTTTTAGACACTACTTTTGAAAATATACAAAAATATTTTAGGACTAAACCCTTAATAAGAAAATATGTTCATTTAGGAAAATATGTATAATTTATTTGTAGTATAAAAACCACATATTTCATTTTGGCAAAATATTCTAAATATAAACTTAAAACCTTGAAATCGTTTTTATGGCTAAAATTAAAATACAATAATATATTCTTAGGACCTTTAGCCCAATTCTATATTTATAATATAACTTTGGAAAATAAATAAAAATATAGTTTTCAAGCAATAAATAATAACAACAATATTAATAATTTATTAATAATCATTAGAAAATACATATAACCGCTATTAACAGTAAATCAAAATACTAAACCCATTAGCTAACCCAAGCTCAATATTAAACCTAATAAATCAAATTTCTTCATCCCGGCCCATAGCCTATATAGTTTTTATACTAAATATGTATGAACCCAAGCCCAACAACAGTAAAGTCCAAAACATTTTATTACACATATAATTTAGAAATACTAATAATAATAGAACTATGACAATAATAATAATAATAATAATAATAATAATAATAATAAGAACCAAAATAATAATATTAGTAAAGCAATGTACATATACATATTTCACATCAATATTTGAATGTTATAGTAATAATGGTAACATAACCATAGCTATTAACCGTTATATTAGTAACACAGAAGGCCCAAAATCCATTGCTGATGTTTCTTTCATCCAATAGAAAAATAAAACACCTCAAAAGTAATAAAAATAAAACAAAACAAAATAAAATAAAAAAAGGATGATAGAGAAAACATAAGGGGAAGCTACAAAAGAAAAATTGGGGAAGAGAAGGGTTCTCACCGAGTGGCTGTGGCACTCGGGTCGCATGGCGACACTGGGCCGCGCGCACGGCAGGAGCTGCTAGCCTATGGAGGGCTTCGGTCGTCGGCCACGGCACAGTTCCGGTGATACGGTTCTTGCGCCGAGGATGCGTTTCACCACAAACGTAGCAGTCGGATCCGTGAACATCGGGATCGACTCGGACGTCGGAGGGGCTCGGCACTGGAAGGGAGCGGCCATGGCGGGCAGTACCGGCTCGAGCTTACGGCGGCTAAGGGTCTCGACTGCCAAGGCTAGAGGGGACTCAGGCGGCGCTCCCGCGGTTTAGGCGCTAGCAGCTCAGGGCGGAGTGGCCTCACCGGGCAGAGCGGTCTGTCACTGGCGCGATTCGTTGTGCGCCGGGCTTGTCAGCTGGCGGGGATGCGCCAGGTGGATGGGTCCAGGGGCGGACCAGCGTCGAGTTTTGCTTGAAGGTCAGACGCGGCGCCTGGGCGGAGCATGGCGGGACCGGGCTAGGCGCAGTTCAGAAATGGGTGGTCGGTGTCGGCCACGAGTGCGGAGAGGTTAGGGTCAGGATTTTGTTTGAATTTTCTCTTTGTATCTGTATCGTGTCTGAAGGTTGGACGCGTGATGTGTTTTGGTGTGCTGAACGGAATGAAAAGAGTGGGTGCGGACACAGACACGAATGCTCGGGGTCGGACCTGAGGCTGGACACGATGGTTGCGGTGGTGGATACAGATGCTTCAGAAAATTATTCATGTATTGGCTGTGTTGGTGGTGATGTATGTGGCAATGGTGGATGGGTGATTGGTGGTGGGGATGGATGTTCTATGGTCGGGACAGAAACAGGTCGGTTACCCGGGTCAAAATCACTCCAGAGAGGAGAGGGAACAAGCTGGAGGTTGTTTAGCGATGCGGCAAAAGAGGGTGGTCTGTGATGGTGAAGTTGGGCGTGATCGGTCGGAAGGGAGGGCCATGTTTGTATTGTCTAGCATGGAGAAATAAGGGGATTTGTCAATGGTTTTATGTGGTAGTGTATGTAGATGGCAATGGTTTCCTATATACATATAGTGGGGAGGGCTGGGTCTGTTATCTCGTAGATAAAAGGAAGGGATATTGATAAAATCATGGTTAACATAATAGTTATTTAAAACTAGTTTAGGAGATATGGATAACATAATAACTTAAAGGAGTAGATAGGAATACTAGTTTAAAAGAAATCTTATCGTAAATTCTATGTACAATTCGATCCTCCAACTAAAGCAAATAGTTTAGATTCTAATAGATAGTCCTCTCACAAATTTAAATCCCATATAATTATTTTAAACATAACTAATCGAATAAGTCCTTTAAATCAAAATTTAATCTAATTCCATATCCATTAGTTAATTTAAATCGATAGTAGTTTAAATAAATATTTGACAATATTAAGTAATTTAAGTTGTCCAAATCATATGAACATATATCTAAGTCAATTAAGAGATCAATGTAATATTTAAAATATAAATTAAATCACATATTTCGTATCGTCAATCAGATCTAGTTTGATTAGTATAATAACTTAAATCCATATGAACAATATATTCTAAAACAAATTTTGGTAAACCTTCATCTAACGATTAATCACAATGAGAATGTAAACTAATATTGATATCATTCAATTTTATTTCATGAGTTCAGAACGTAAAATATTTTATAAATATGTTTTCGTAAAATCTCATTAAAAATACATTTTCGTAAATCTTTCTATTTTTTTAGAATACTAATGATTTCCAACTTAAATAAGTGATCACATAGTATTTTTTAAAATAATACTCTATCAAAACAATTTAAATTAGTTTAGAAATTGATTATCGAATAATCAGAACTTTTATCTAAAAAATATATTAACAAAGTCCTTTTATTCATGAAAATTATTCTACCTACGAAGTCAATGCTTTGATAGTCCAAAATTAAACATAGATTTTTAATACAACTAATGGATATTCATGATTAATTTGTTCTATGAAACCCGAATGGTATCTTTTAAACAAAAAATATTTAACCTAGTTTTCAAATACAAAATTACTCACAACTGTCTTGCACATAGTCAAACCTTTAACATTTAAAAAATAAGAATAGAGAAAGATAAACAAAAAAAAAATTTGAGAATCCGGGGAGAGGAGTTACAATAACCAAGTTCGGATAACTCGTTACGAGATTTTGATGGTTAATATTATGCTTGGTAATGAGTAATTGAAATAAATGCCTTGGTTGGGAATGGTTCGAATTATAGATTCAGGTGATGACTTGAATCAGTTGGGTAAATATGAATGGGGCATTGCTATCAAAAGATTTTGGAAGAACAAATGTAGATCGAATATTAAATGATGTTGGAATTGAGTAGATGGAATTGCGTATTGGACATCGACAAACTGATGGTGATGTTAGAGTTTATTGAGATGTTGCAAACTATTCATAGGATGCAGAAAGTTGCTTCAGCAATACATAAGTAGATAATAGAGTTGAGAAATATATGTCCTTTGCACATGTGTAATTGTGCTTGAGACAATTAGATGTATCCCAAATTAATAAGTTATGACCCTTGACTATTTTGAGGCATAGAGAATGTACACTGGCCCTTTGATGCATGAAAGATAAATGTTCCTTATGAGACTCTGATGGCTGGAATACAAATAAGTATCAAGGTGCAGCAATATGTAATAGACCCTGGCAGATGATGTTGTCGCACGAATGACAAGTTGGGTGGAATATAGAATTGTTGGATTATAAATTAGCCACATGAGTTATGTCATGTTCAACTAGATGACCGATATATGCATGCTAGATGATTGGTGCCACCGTGATTTGATCGGTGCACGATAATAAATCTTCTTATGGAATCGCAAGGAGATGATGCAAAATGAATATTGATGGTTAGCGTGAATTGCTAATAGATGACCGTGTGTGGTGCTAGCAAAAATTCATAAGGGATGTTTTCGGAAGAAATATGATTATATATTTGCCTTATTTATTGGTTAAAGAGTACAGACCATACAGATGATCTGAACATGTTAAAATTGAATATAATTTATGAAGAGGGCAAAGGAAAGAGATCGCAACTAATGGACTATTGAAGTAGCGATGTTGGATCATGATTTGGAATAGTTGGCCCATTTGAATAGACACAATTGAGTACGATATGAGAATACAAGTCAGATCAAGCATGTGATGTCATGTCTATGCAAGTAAAAACTAGAAATTAGGTTTTTGGAATGATAAAATTTATATGATAGCTTCGTGACTGATACATAAGAATTGTTGGATTGAATTTTTTCGATTGGGGATAAGTCTAGAATAATTTCGTTGGGTATAACCGAGGATTAGTACGAGTAGATAGACTTAACCCTAGAGTGTCGGTTTGTTGTCTAAGTTTTGAATTTGTAGGCTATGATATTTCAGTTGTTCGGTTTGGAAATAAGTTCATGAGATTGGGGTAGTGCATATAGTTGAGAACGACGAGAGCGAATGTAAATTATAATGATACTTGGAATTAATGCTGCTATAAATAAAAATTTCACATACGAGATGATAATATGTTGGCTTGAGAAATACGAGAAAAGTTTTGAGTACATTAGGAAAGTTTACTAGAGTCAATGATGGTACAATTCGGAAGATGGATCAGAATCGGGAATTTTACGGGTTACAAATAAAGTGTATGGATGCGAACGATAATGGATACATGATTTGATCGATGGGAATCATGGTGTCGAAATGAAATGTGGTTAATGGCTTTGTCAATTTTGGTGGTATGAATGACAATGGACTTGAAAGGGAACTCTGGATTCGTTGGAAAACTTAATATAACTAAGTCGAAATACTTTGGAAATTATTGGATCGGTTGTGGGAAATTACTTGGGTTCAAATTGGTAACATTTATTGTGTTATTAATTGGTTGGGATTGAAATGAGTTGAGACTATACGAGATGCTCAAGAGGGTTTGCTAGCATTCGGGAATAAATTTATACATGTAGCTCGTTCGTTTCTCTATCACTTAACTTGGTTGAAATGCATATATTTTTGGGTCATCTAAAATATGTGTATGATCCAAAGTAAGTGGTATGTTGAATTCAACCGAAGCCATGGGGGAGGATTATCATGTGCTAAGAAAATTGTAAGAGTGTTGGAGGAAAGAACAAGGATGGTAAACTACTTTGCATCAAATTGGAATGCTATAGTGAGATGGTACATTATTTGAATTCAATCGAGATATTGTGGAGAAATGTTAAATAGTGCAAGTTGATCATGGGAAGTTTTATAAATTCAGTTGAAGTTGTGGGGATGAGTTTAGTTAAAGTTTCAAGGACAAAACTTTTCTGAGTGGTATATTATTTAGTATCTCGACGAGCATAGTGCATTTTGATGGCTGGTTAGTTCGATGAAGCCTTGTTGGACTTGGGAGTGTGCGCTCGGAAGGCTAAACGATCGTGGCGAGAACCACCGTGAAAATTAGAGTAGTGTGAGCCTTCGAAGAATCTTTAGCTTTACGCATGCATAATAAAAAGGGATTTGTATGCAATGTTTCTTATTGAGTTACAAAATGTTATCTTGTATGGAACCCAGAAAGATAATGAAAGATAATTAATCACATGGCCCAAAAACTGTTGCGAAACAATTTATAAATTATGTGTTGTGCAATAAAATGCATGATAAGTGAAGCAAAAGTTCCAAATACTTGGGCAGTGAGTATATCGAGCCTCAGCTAGATGAATAGATGGTAACATAGATAATATGACCCAAAAACTTGGTTGTGACTATGATGAGTTATGACTTGAAAGAACGTATGGTATGAAAGATGTGGGAAAAATATTGAGTAATCATATTGTATTAACCAGGTGCTATTGTAGAATGTTAATTACACTAAGACCCTGGATTGGGAAGATGGTAATACGAGCGTCAGCTCGAGAAAAATGGGGCAAGATGAATGAGAATTGGGATGCTTTTTTTAATTTCCATTATTATGCATTATATATTTTCTTCGTAGCTAAGTTGCGTATACTTGCATAGTCATGGACAGCTTGTTGACAAGGTTTGGTTCTGTGAACGGTAACTCCGTGGCCTCGGACCCGTTCGTCCTAGGGGGAACTAGTAAGATAAAGTAGTAGTACAGAGTTGAAGTAGTAACACGGTGATTCGAAAAAAATTTGGGCTAGGCTAGCTACCCGCCGTGAAAGGGAGCCATTTAACCACAAGTCCATGATGGTGTGTCGTTATTGACCCGCATATAGACAAGTCGCTTCCTAATGATGTCTTATGCAGGTAGAATAAGTTACTAATCATTTACATGGAAGGATGTCGACTGTTGGTAAGAAGAACCTGAATGGTGACAAATATGATAAATAAGATATTGTTCCTAACAATGTCTTATGTAGGCAAAGTAAGTATTATAAATGTACAGGGATGGCTACATAACTGTGGGTAAAAATTACCAAAGGGTGATAACGTATATATTTTATATTATGATGCTATAAGAAATGCATGGTTTACTGCTTATCAGATTGTCACGCTCCAGTTCAAAAATACATAGGCTTGAGACGTGACATGTCGGCTAATACAATTTAGGATAAGTTCCCAATTTAATGGACTTAGTCTCAAGATGTACTACGCTGTCAATTTTACTAAACCTAACTAATTAACTATATCTCAATCCACAATAGTAAAATCAATACGAAGAATGAACATAATATATTAAAGTTGGCCACCCAGTTACATGTTTGAACAAGCTCGTGAAAGGAATAAGCTTGCAAATAATAGGCTACATAGCAGTGCTATAATGGATGAAAAGTGCACAAGGTAGAATAAAATGGGAATACCAATAATATATATACCAGAAATCTCGGTACAGTACGCAGCACCTCTACAACTGCTCCGTACTAACTGATCAGCCAATACCTGGAGAGATCACCAGGTCCTCAGAGGGACGTAGCAAGATACAAAAAGAAACATGCCATAATATGAACTGAATATATATATATATATATATAATATAATATAATATAATATAATGGAGAGAGGGGTCTGGGCCTGGCTTCCGCTAGAAGGAGCTCGCCCGCTCCTCGAGACCCCCCCTCGCGCCCGGGCGGTGGCCGGCCGCTCTCCGGCGTCCCTCGACCCGCCGTGGGCCCCCATTCCCTCCCGGCCACCCCGGTCTCGACGGTTGGCCGGGCTTCTCCCGGCCGTTCCTTCAGTGGGGAACCCCTTCCCCTCCATCGGCGCTGCCGGCCGGCGTCTGCCCGACGTGCGGCGGCCTTTCCTCTTTGCTCTTTCTCAGCACTGCCGTCGCCCGCGGCGTCGTCGGCATCGTCGAGCATGGCACCCACGGGCAGCCTCAGTCCCCTCCCTTCTAGCCCCAGGTCCGTCGCCCCTGTTGGCCGCCATCTCCACCGCTGCGCCGCCCCTACCTGCGGCCGCAGCCCCTCCCTCCGCTTCCTTTTCCCCGAGGCGTATCTCTGCGTCCTGAGCGGCGTCCGCCCCGGATCCGGATCCGACTCCCCTCTCCCGGTGCTCGGTGTCCTCGCGGCCATGGAGCCCTCCTCCGTACCGTCAGGATCGCCCCCTCCGTCCCCCCCAGCCCGGGCGCCCTCAGCCCTAGCTCTAGCCTATCCCCCGACGATTCCTCCCCCCCCCCCCCGTGCCTCCCCCCGCCTCGGTTCCATCGCAGGTGCCTCCCCCTGCTCCGGATGCGGCCTTCCTTTCGGAGCTCCCTACCGCCGCGCCTCCCCCTGCCTCGGCCGCGGACCCCCTCCCCCTCCCGTCGCCCATTACGCCGCGCCCCCCCTCCTCCTCGGTGGCGGCCTATTACTAGGACCCCACCACTCTGCGGTGGTACTGGGTCACCCTTCCAGCCCAGTCGGCCGCGGCCCACTGGCACTCCTCCGCCCTCGGCGGTTCAGGCCTCCCTTCAACGTCGTCGTAGGGGTCGAGCCCCTACTTCAAGTCCTGCCTCCGCCTTGGGCCATCGGCCGGTGCCTCCCGCCTCCGTCGTCTCTCCCTGGCCCCCTCTTCCTCGTCTCCTCTCCGCCTTTCCTGTCGCTCAGCCCCGCGCCACGGCATCCCCCAAACGTCACCCCTTCCGGCGGTGGTCCCCTCGCTATGACACTGCCACCGTAGCCCTCCTCGCCGTGGTCCCCTCTCTTCTCCCAAGTCCCTGTAGAAGCATGAAAAAGAACAAAAAAAGCATATGCGGCTCAGACAGAAAGAGCCTCATGCGGCTCAGGAATCCATTAGAAATTCATGCGGTTCAAAAGTCCTTTAGAGCCTCATAGCTCCATGCGGCTCAGAAAGGAGCCACGTGGCCCAAAGCAGTTCGTCTCTACAGCTGGCCATAGAACAACTGCCACAATAAATGCCATGACAGCAGCTCTGACAGAAAGGCGAAGTGACAATTTTGACATGACATAAAGCTGAAATGATAGCTCTGACATGATGGTGTGCTCCTAGGGAAAAGAAGAAAATCTTTTATATAGCTGGCATGATCCTCCAAGTTCCAAAGCTCCTTATGCGGTTGCCACCCCTATGCGGCTGCCATCTTCATGCGGCTGCCCTCTTCATGTGGCTGCCTCCTTCATGTGGCTGCCACCTTCATGCGGCTGCCTCCTTCATACGGCTGCCTCCTTCACGAGGCTGCCATCCTCATGCGGCTGCTACCTTCATGTGACTAGGATCGTGGGGGGCCACCGGTATGCAGTTCACTTAGATACCGTACTCATGCGGCTCTGTCAGGACGTCCCACTCACGACAGTTGAGACACGTGGCGGTCCTCACGACAGTTGAGACACGTGGCGGTCCTTATGACAGTTGAGGCTCGTGGCGGTCTTATCCCCTCGGAGTTATGGCTGCTAGCAAATCATAACAACCCAGGTTTGTTACAATCATCATAATTACCCGGATCAAATCAGATTTATTACAATTAAGCAGATTAAAGACGTGGCGGAAGATCCGAGCTTGTCATGACAAATCATGAAGATTCGTGGCAATCAGCATTAATTGCCCATATGGATTTGGCAGTCAATATTAACTGCCCAGATTTGTTGCAATCAAGATTAATGGCCTAGATTAATTGCCAACAAAATAGGATCAAGGAAAATGGTAATTAATTCCCAAACTGCCGACTTTTCAGGGTGGCAATCATTGCAAACCCTAATGATCACACCCCACTCCTATAAATAGCGAGATGTCATTCCCTTGCAAGAGAGGAGGAGGAGAATTCCAGATAGAGAGAGGACCTCTAGCGGAATACACAGAGACACAAAGGCACGCACAGAAGAGTCTCCCCACACATTCCAAGAGTATTTCTTTATCAGAGCCAAGGCTACGTCCGATCGTCCAAGGAGTAAGGCAGAGCTGCCGTCGCTTTCCCGAGCCTCTACCGTCACCCCCAGAATCAAAAATAAACAATCATACTTAGATTGCTGTACCTAGGTTTTTATTCCTAGGCTTTCTTTATACGAGCGAGTTTGTATTGTGAGTCTAAGTTCAGTCCTCCTATAAAAATGTTCTGTACTTTTACAATCAATGGCAAACACGATGGCGACTCTGCTGGGGACTAACTTCTCCACGGCTGAGGAGTTGGTGACGTAAACGGACGCAGCCAAACTTGGCTCCACTTAACAAATATTGGTCGCCTGGTTCGACCAGCAGACGTTTGAAGAAATGCTCTCCGACGGGAGCGCTGACCCGGTCCAGCGGCGAGCCCGCACAAAGAAGGCCCGCAGGAAGTGGAGGCCAAAATCATTCGCTCCTTCCTAAACTCTCGAAGAAGTACTCTTTGTTGTCCAAGACGGCGGAGAAGACTCTCATGCGGCCCCACTTCAGGCCACAGAGGACTCTGCTGTCCCCAAGTCCGATAGAGGAAAACACTATGATGCTGGACTTGCAGGGGCAAAGAGGAACTCTGTGCGGTCCAAGAAGAAGTCGCATAAGGGCGCCAGCCACATGAAAACTCATGCGGCCATAGAAGCCAGCCGCATGCAGGAGGCTCATGCGGCCAGAACGTCCAGCCGCATGAAGGAGTTTCATGCGGCTACGACAGCTAGCCGCATGTAGGAGGCTCATGCGGCTACGACTGCCAGCCGCATACAGACTGCTTATACGACCATCGTTCCTAGCCGCATACAGAAGGGTCATGCGGCCACACATACCAGCCGCATGCAGACAGCCTGTACGGCCACCAAACCCAGCCGCATACCATCTGCTCCATGCGGCTCACGGTCAGTCTTCGACCGCCTCTCAGGCAATCTTGATCCCAGATGCTCTCATGTGCCAATCTCTTTGGACTCTTCCTACTATGCACTCTCAGGTGCTAGAAGAAAGAAGTCTCGGGCAGCGCGGGCTCGTCGAGCTCAGACAGCTGTCCCAACTTCTGACTATCAGGGCATCCCGCTGACTATTACGCGGGCCCCTGATGGAAAGTTGTATAAAACTATCCGTGTCCAGCCTCCGACGGCCAACAAACGGGATAGTTACCCAAAATCTCCCAACAATGATCAAGGGCAAGTACTCGTACTACCCCCACGTCAGGGAGCAGGCAGGATACCGACACACTCATGTGCTCAGAACTCCTGGGCCTACAAAACGAGTGACTTGCGCAACATAATTCTTCACAAATGCAAGAAAAGAGACGAAGACTCGGTGTGCAAAAAATCCTTTCGGGGACATCACTGCACCCAAGTCATTGTCAACTGCTGCTGCAATAAGGAGGCAGTACAAGAAGACCGGCAGTCCGTCTTCCAACGGCTGCAACACCCAAGCTAGAAGACGAGACGATACTCGTCGTCTCCTGCAATTCTGCTCTGAGGATTCCTGGCAGCAGGAAAGGGAAGAAAATAAATGTCTCCAGTCCAAAAATCTCAACCGGCGTAACCAAGAGACTCTCTTCTAAGCGGTTGTCTACCACCGTTACAGGAGGAGTTTACCAAGGTACCCGCTCAAAGACGAAATCTGCCACACTTGGAGATTCATTGTCCATATCTCTGGGAGGCATTGGAGCCTGGGGTAGCACTCCTCCAAATATCCACGATAATCCGGTGTTCCAAGAAGATAATCCAGAGAAAACGGTTCACCCAACAGATGTAGCAGATGTAACACCCAGTTTCTAAAATAAGGGTAATTTTGAAATTTTGTGTTTTAATTTATTTAATTATGATATTTAAATAATAATATAATTTTTGGTGATTTTTAATTATATTAAAACTATTTAAATATCATGACTTGTGATTTTGATGTGCAGCTAGTGAAGCCGTAGAGACTGTCTACCCTAGAGCCTAACCATGTGGGTAGAGATTTTGCTTAGTATATTTAGCTTGAGGGTATTTTGGTTATCTTGAATTTATTATAATTATTTGGATTTTGATATATATTATTTTGAATGGTGTGATTTAATATTATTTAATTGATTGCCATGTGATTTCTTATTAGCCCTAACCTAGATTGGACCTAACCTAGATTAGACATAGCTAGTCTTAGTTAGCCTTGGTTAGTATTAGTTAGTATTGGTTAGTTGGTTAAGTCATGACTAGTTAGAATAAACTAGCTTGCAACTTGATTAAAGGGGGACATAGATTTTGACCATTGAATAGAAGGAATGAGAGCCCTTAGATTGATTCCCCAAAATCCTAACCCTAGCATTTATGACCAGCCTAGGGATTCCCCCATCACTATTTAATCCCTCTCAAATTTAGTTGTCTCTTTTATCCATCCCTTCATTTTCTAGAAAACAAGGTTTGTCTCCATTGAAACTCTTCCTATTTTGATCAATATTAATCCTTTTTTATTCAAACTTCTTCCATGGTGACCTAAATCCTATTTTTCTATTGTTCATGGAGGCCAATCCCAGTTGGAGAGCAATTTGGAGGAGCTAGCTAGTAAGAAGAACCACCCCCTTTTGAAGCTTTTTCATGTAAATTGCACATATAGGTAACTTCCTATTCCTTCCATAGATTTTCGATTTATTTGCATGAATAGGAAGCCCTAGGTGTCCCCTAGCCGTAGGTATTAGATTTGTGACGAGTCGTGCTCATTTCGTGTCCGTATCGGACACATATCAGTCCTAGAATCTAGGTGTTTGATGAAATGCTTGAGTGGATTGAATCCACATATTTTTGAAAACTAATTGAACAGTCTTGTAGCCCTTTATGTCTTGATCACGAACCACAAGCTCTGAGCATGCACTCGTATCGTTCTCGTATCAAAAATCGACACGTACTTGCAGCACGAGACAGTGTCTCGATGTCCTGCTACCACGTATCCCGTGTGCCCTGCACACAACACTTGACACGCCAAACTTGGCATAGACACGGGGGCAGTGTCTGCGCACACTCCCCCAAAGTTTCACGACACCTTGTTTCGTGTCGGACACGAAAACGAGGCCGCACGGGTCGTACACTGAGACTGTATGCGCACAGAACACGCGTCTGATACCTGCCTCGTACACGCGACACGCCTCACGTGGACACAGGACAGACACTAGGACACGTTCCCCTATCCTAGGCGTACACATGTGTATGGCCACGTGTCACCACGTGGCCTGGGTCGTCCACTGGACACACGTGCATGCGTGCACGACACTGTTAGTGCACAGTTTAGTGTCTGTGTTCATGTGGTCGTTTAGACACGATTGTGTCCAGTTCCCTGGATACGAAGACACCCCAAGACACGTGCACAAATAGTGTTATGTGTTACCAACCCTTTAATTCAATTACTATGTTATTTTTATTCGAAATTGGGTTGAATTCCCTAATCTCTGATACTGTGTTCTTGAAAGTAAGTCTCTGAAATCTCTGAATCATTCTAATGTTTTAAAATATTAAATTTCATGAATTTAGCATACCAGCATGTTAATGTATATGTATACGATCAGTATATTCATCTAGATATAGAGTTGGGATGACATTTGATGTTTCGAGTTCAAGTTGGAGTTTCTGAATTTTTAACTAAGTTTGGGATGAAATTGAAAACTGAAATGTTATTTAACTAAGATTTTGTAACTTGATTTTTGGGTTATCTTGATTGAGTTTCATGTATTAAATCACTGTACAGTATACATAAACCTGAGAATTCCCAAGATACTTTGTATTTCACTAATTTGATTGGTTTAATTACGATGTTTATTTCCTATACCTATCTGAGATTAACCTGCATATTAAGGTTTATATTAGCATGGGAATTTAGTGTTCAAATTGCATTGAATGGATTCAAGTACCTATTGATACCACATTTTCCTGGGGTTAAACACATTCATGAGTTTTTTAACTGTTAATTTTGAATGTTTATATATGTTGAAATCTTTTTCAGAGTTAATATTGTGGCTGGGCTCACATTGTCGAGTTGGTTGATGTGGTTATGTAAACTTTGGTTCTGTTTTATTTTTGAAACATGGATTCATGTTAGCTGTAGGCATCCAATTAGGATACTTAGGATTTTCTTAGCTTTCAGTCTTGACTATGAACGTTTAGCATTCATACAATGAGATTTAGGTTCTCAGGTTTTTGCAAATTCAGATTTTCACCAGTGAGCATTGGCTTGGGTTTTGTTGATGTATAGTTGACTTGTGTTGCCTGTTTTCTTCACTGTGAACTGTTGTTAGGTTTAGTTGATATGTAAACTGAATTACATTTAAAACTGAACATTGAACTGTCCTTCCTTTTGTGTGAAAACTGTTTCCTGAGAATTTCGTGTTTACACACACACATTCCATTTTACTGTCTTGATAAGTTCCTGATGACACAGGCACTGATGTTTCCCTGAACACTTGGACACTGACACTGTTTCCTGTCCACTGAAACCAAGTTCCTGATGACACAGGTACACAAATACACTCATACACATGTATACAAATGCAGTCACTACACAGGCCACCCTCTTAGGATATCCTGTCACTTGAATCATACACAGACATGCCTAAATACTGTTTTTCTCTCACTCTTACATGTTCACACATTCTTACACACACAACTGTAAATCTGGAATTGATTTCCTTTCCTTATTATTAGAGTTGATTCTCATGCTTGTGTTGGATTCAATGTTAGCTCATTGTTTTTCCACTTCTCACTGTTTTTCCTATTCTCTAATATATCACACACACACATGTTTATATCACATTAACACTCTCATGACACTATCACACTCACAGATTTCTAATTCACATTCACACCCTTTGACACTCTATTGACACCTTGCCACACACACATGAACACAAATACATGTTTTCCTTTCATATCCTTCTATGTATATGCATACATATATATATATATATATATATATATATATATATATATATATATATATATATATATATATATATATATATATATATATTTTAGATAGATATATTAATATATAGGTATGTGTAAATATGTGGTTTGGTATATAGGTAATATAGCCTATGGGCCTATAGCTTATGGCTCATTACCTATGAGTGTGGCTTGAATGCTAGTATAGGTTATAGTTGACTTGTATAGCCTAAAATTGGTGTGTACTTGCTAGAATAGACTGGTTAGGCTTAGTGAGACTTGTTTGGCTTAGGCTTGACCTAGTTGACTAGTCTAGTTGACTAGAGTTGACCGAGAGTTGACTTTGGTCTAGTTTGACCTAGACAGCATGCAGATGCATTGTAGATTACATTTATCATCCCCTGTATACATCTTGACTTGTGTTGCTCTAACTAGGAGTCAGGTACCTCATCTTGGACAGTACATTTACTTCAGACATTCAGATACCAGGCGAGTACATTCTCTGTTCATTTCATATCCTGTTTAGAATTATTTTCCTGCTTTAAATTACTTTACTTGATACTGTCACGTTGGTCACACGGATTAGTACTATATGAATCCTTTCTTGAGATGTTATCCCCTCAGGAGCATCGGATACCACATGTTCTGTACGTTTCACTTACATGGTGTATCACTATGCTTCACGGTTCATTGATCACTTGTGACATATACTCTCATGATCACAGAGTCTTCTTTGAATCATCCATTTATGGGCATTCCCAGATCACCCATTTATGGGCATTTCCAGATCACCCATTTATGGGCCCTTCATGTATCATCCCTTGTGGGCCTTTGCATGGAATCATAATATAACCTGGCTGGATCCTTATGTATCGATTGGGGGTAAGGGGGAGTTTAAATAGTCATGTGAACAATTCCAAAGTAGAATAGCTATGTACGCCTCTTTAGTATAGCCATGTGCAAATCAAGCCGTTCACATGTCGACTTTGTACTCTAAATCACTAGTCACTGGTAGCTCTCTACTTATAGTAGATATTTCTATTACAGTTCTCTCTCTGTTTATATTATATACTTTCTTTCAGTTCATGTATTTTACTTTACTCATGATTATATTTTCTAACCTGCTATGGTCTGTTGAGATGTATTGTGCTCGCTCCCGTCCTGACTGGACCTGTTGAAAATTTTAGAGAGGATGATGAGGAACCCTGCACCCCTTGCTTTGGAGCTTTCCTATATGACACTCGCGACCTGGACCCCTGGGGAGGTTCAGGCAGCTGCTGAGGATGATACCCCTTGCATAGTATAGATAGCTTAGACTGTTTCTTTTCATGTTTAGTTGTTGTCCTTGTTTTCAGAGTTGTATATTTTAGAGATGTTGAGACTTGTTATTTCATTTCTGTGGTACCTCAGTTGAGGATTTTCTTATCTATTTTATCATGCCATATTCTATCTCTAGATTGTGATTGAGTTGTACCTCTGTGTTGGCCTCCTTATGGAGAGTATTTCATGTTAGTTAGTATAGTTCATGACCTAGAATAGCATTTTACCGCCGACACTGCGGCGTAGGCTGGACGTTGTTACGTACTCGTACCCTCACGGTGGGTGCGGGTCGTGACACGTTTTTAGTGGTGGCCCATGCAGGTCTAGTTTGTGTAGTGGTATTCGAACTAGAGTACCACTACAACCTGCAGTAGGATTAGGATTATTTTTTAGGTACTCAATCACATTAGGAAAAACTCTTAACTGGATTCCTGCCATCTAAATTTTTGTTGAAGACTGCTTCCTTGGATAACTGTCCTCCCTTGAATTATCGTTTCTATCTCAGTATTGATTCCTTATTTGATCTGTCTCCAGGATGGTGATCGAGACACGATCGCATCTCTCTGGCCCAGCAGATGCTGGTGAGAGGCCTACCACCCCTCGTCCGATTATGGACGCTGGGACCACAGCACCCCCTATTTTTGCTCATATAAGAGCTTCTGCAGCTTTTGGGAGTGCACCTCCACCTGTCCGAAGTTCTTCCCCCGTCATTCCAGATATGACTCAGCAGCAGTTACCTTCAGGGACAGTAGATGTGGCTCAGATGTTTGCCCTTTTCTAGCGATTCTTGGAGTCTCAACAGCAGATACAGCAGAGCCAGTCTGCTGATATCTGACAGAGCATACAAGATACTCACCAGTTGGTCAGGACGACAGTGAAGCTAGTGGCTGCTCAGCCACAGGGAGGCCAGATGCAGCCGTATCAGCCAAGGACTCCAGACATCCAATCCTTTAAGAAGATGGGACCCCGAGACTTCAAGGGTACATAGGGCATCATATACGCTGACGATTGGATAGAGCACATTGAGGAGATATTCCGATTGGCACAGATACCAGTAGGATTACAGATCGAGGCAGCCGCCAGTCAGATGCAGGACTTGGCCCATACCTAGTACCAGACGGACCCGAGGGTTGGTACAGCCGGTCAGACTTGGACTGCGTTCAAGAAACTGTTCAAGGAGAAATTCTTTCCCGATACCGCATTCCGTGCTTTGGAGTCGCAGTTCGAGAGTTTGGTTCAGGGGAACCAGACCGTTGAGGAGTACGCTGGAGAGTTCACCTGTTTGAGCAGATTCATCGAGGATCTTACCAAGGTCGGGAAGGCGAGGAGGTTCCGCAGGGGTTTGATCAAGGAGATCAAGTCATATACCAAGAGCGGCCGCGATGCCACTTTCGAGCAGATTTTGGTAGGAGCCATGACAGCAGAGGACGATCTTGGGCTGAAGGAGAAGAGGATACGAGACACTCAGGGAGCTAGTGGAAGTACGGGCCCGGCTAAGAGGCCCCACCTGTAGATTCAGCAGCAGTATCCGCATCAGATGCCCCGCTTGCAGATTCAGCCACAGTATCCACAGCAGATGCCACCCCTACAGTTTCAGCAGCAGTATCCGTAGAAGATGCTACCTACAGTTTCAGTAGCAGTATCCGTAGCAGATGCTACCTCTACAGTTTTAGCAGCAGTACCAGCAGCCGAGGGTCTACCTTCAGCAGTGGTAGTTTCAGGACCACGTACCCTTTCAGCAGGCGCAGCAGCCACAGAGGCAGCAACAGACCCCGGGATAGCAACTTGTTATCATTTGCCCTTTTTGCAAGAGACCAGGGCACGATTGGGGTGAATGTCGGAAGAGGCTGGGCAGATGTTTGCTTTACGGAGGATCCGATCATCGTCTGAGAGAGTGTCCCGAGTCATCGGGACAGACGGTTCAGGAAGCAGGAGCTAGGACTCCGGTAGGCCAGCAGAGGGGATTACCCTTACCGACTCAGCAGCACAGGTACATGCATCATCAGCAGCAGGCCAGGGGAAGCCAGCAGGAGCGAGCTTTCGCCAGGACAGTCGAAGATGCTCAGGCATTTGGAGATCTAGTTGCAGGTTCCATTCTTTAGATTCCATTCCGCAATTGTCTCTTATAACTGCCTTAAGATTTTGATTTCCTCTGTTCCTTGTTAGTTTATCAATTTTGTCCTGTTGTTCTTGTGATTGCGTTTGATTTTCTTCTGAGATGAATCATATGGGCTAGGTCACCCAGTAATAGAATCTAGAATCTTCGATGGTCGTATTTAGCTGGCATAGTAAGGACATATAGTCAGATTTAGAACGTATTTCTCGTGTATAGGAATTTAAGGTTTTCGCTGCCAAGCATGCGACAATGCAAAAATTTTAAATACCATAATTCTAGAGGTATGTGCCTTAGTCGAGGACTCTATGATTATCGTAGCCTTGCTCACTAGCACGACGAAGATTCTGAGTATCATGATTTTGGACAGACGCATGTGATTATCTGACGGTATGTTTGAGACTTTGATTGTGGGGTGTTTGACCTAGAAGGACTACTACCATTTTAATTTTGAGGACGAAATTTTTCTAAGGTGGGTAGACTTGTAACACCCAGTTTCTAAAATGAGATTAATTTTGAAATTTTGTGTTTTAATTTATTTAATTATGATATTTAAATAAAAATATAATTTTTGGTAATTTTTAATCATTTTAAAACTATTTAAATATCACGACTTGTGATTTTGATGTGCAGCTAGTAAAGCTGTAGAGACTGTCTGCCCTAGAGCCTAACCATGTGGGTAGAGATTTTGCTTAGTACATTTAGCTTGAGGGTATTTTGGTTATCTTGAATTTATTTGAATTTATTATAATTATTTGGAATTTAATATATATTATTTTGAATGGTGTGATTTAATATTATTTAATTGATTGCCATGTGATTGTTATTAGCCCTAACCTAGATTGGACCTAACCTAGATTAGACATAGCTAGTCTTAGTTAGCCTTGGTTAGTATTAGTTAGTATTGGTTAGTTGGTTAAGTCATGACTAGTTAGAATAAACTAGGTTGCAACTTGATTAAAGGGGGACCTATATTTTGACCATCGAATATACTAGATGGAATGAGAGCCCTTAGATTGATTCCCAAAACCCTAACCCTAGCATTTATGACCAGCCTAGGGATTCTCCCATCACTATTTAATCCCTCTCAAATTTAGTTGCCTCTTTTATCCATCCCTTCATTTTCTAGAGAACAAGGTTTGTCTCCATTGAAACTCTTCCTATTTTGATCAATATTAATCCTTTTTCATTCAAACTTCTTCTATGGCGACCTAAATCCTATTTTCCTGCTGTTCATGGAGGCCAATCCCAGTTGGAGAGCAATTTGGAGGAGCTAGCTAGCAAGAAGAACTACCCCCTTTTGAAGCTTTTTCATGCAAATTGCACATATAGGTAACTTCCTATTCCTTTCATAGATTTTCGATTTCATTGCATGAATAGTAAGCCCTAGCGGTAGGTATTGGATTTCTGTCGAGTCGTGTTCATTTTGTGTCCGTATCGGACACATATCAGTCCTAGAATCTAGGTGTTTGATGAAATGCTTGAGTGGATTGAATCCATATATTTTTGAAAATTAATTGAACAGTCTTGTAGCCCTTTATGTCTGGATCACGAACCACAAGCTCTGAGCACGCACTCGTATCGTTCTCGTGTCGAAAATTGACACGTACTTGCAGCACGAGACAGTGTCTCGATGTCCTGCTACCACGTATCCCGTGTGCCCTGCACACAATACTTAGACACGCCAAACTTGGCATGGACATGGGGGCAGTGTCTGCGCACACTCCTCCAATGTTTCACGACACCTCGTTTCGTCTCGGACACGAAAACGAGGTCGCACGGGTCGTACACTGAGACTGTATGCGCACAGAACACGCAGTCTGATACGTGTCTCGTACATGCGACACGCCTCACGTAGACACAGGACAGACACTAGGACACGTTCCCCTATCCTAGGCATACACGTGTGCACAGCCACGTGTCACCACGTGGCCTGTGTCGTGCACTGGACACACGTGCACGCGTGCGCGATACTGTTAGTGCACAGTTTAGTGTCTGTGTTCGTGTGGTCGTTTAGACATGATTGTGTCCAGTTCCCTGGACACGAAGACACCCCAAGACACGTGCACAAGTAGTGTTATGTGTTACCAACCCTTTAATTCAATTACTATGTTATTTGCATTCAAAATTGGGTTGAATTCCCTAATCTCTGATACTGTATTCTTGAAAGTAAGTCTCTGAAATCTCTGAATCATTCTAATGTTTTAAAATGTTAGATTTCATGAATTTAGCATACCAGCATGTTAATGTATATATATACGATCAGTATATTCATCTAGATATAGAGTTGGGATTACATTTGATGTTTCGAGTTCAAGTTGGAGTTTCTGAATTTTTAACTAAGTTTGGGATGAAATTGAAAACTGAAATGTTTTTTAACTGAGATTTTGTAACTTGATTTTTGGGTTATCTTGATTGAGTTTCATGTATTAAATCGCTGTACAGTACACATAAACCTGAGAATTCCCAAGATACTTTGTATTTCACTAATTTGATTGGTTTAATTACGATGTTTATTTCCTATACCTATCTGAGATTAACCTACATATTAAGGTTTATATTAGCATGGGAATTTAGTGTTCAAATTGCATTGAATGGATTCAAGTACCTATTGATACCACATTTTCCTGGGGTTAAACACATTTATGAGTTTTTTTAACTGTTAATTTTGAATGTTTATATATGTTGAAATCTTTTTCAGAGTTAATGTTGTGGCTGGGCTCACATTGTCGAGTTGGTTGATGTGGTTATGTAAACTTTGGTTCTGTTTTATTTTTGAAACAGGGATTCATGTTAACTGTAGGCATCCAGTTAGGATACTTAGGATTTTCTTAGCTTTTAGCCTTGACTATGAACTTTTGGCATTCATACAGTGAGATTTAGGTTCTCAGGTTTTTGCAAATTCAGATTTTCACCAGTGAGCATTGGCTTGGGTTTTGTTGATGTATAGTTGACTTGTGTTGCCTATTTTTTTTACTGTAAACTTTTGTTAGCTTTAGTTGATATGTAAACTGAATTACACTTAAAACTGAACACTGAACTGTCCTTCCTTTTGTGTGAAAACTGTTTCCTGAGAATTCCCTGTTTACACACACACATTCTATTTCACTGCCTTGATAAGTTCCTGATTACACAGGCACTGATGTTTCCCTGATCACTTGGACACTGACACTGTTTCCTATCCACTGAAACCAAGTTCCTGATGACATAGGTACACAAATACACTCACACACATGTATACAAATGCAGTCACTACACAGGCCACCCTCTTAGGATATCCTGTCACTTGAATCATACACACACATGCCTAAACACTGTTTTCCTCTCTCTCACATGTTCACACATTCTTACACACACAACTGTAAATCTGGAATTGATTTCCTTTCCTTATTATTAGAGTTGATTCTCATGCTTGTGCTGGATTCAATGTTAGCTCACTGTTTTTCCACTTCTCACTATTTTTCCTATTCTCTAATATATCACACACACACATGTTTATATCACATTAACACTCTCATGACACTATCACACTCACAGATTCCTAATTCACATTCACACCCTTTGACACTCTATTGACACCTTGCCACACACACATAAACACAAATGCATGTTTTCCTTTCCTATCCTTCTATGTATATGCATATATATATATATATATATATATATATATATATATATATATATATATATATGAGAGGCATATGTTATTACATATGGCCTATCTATTACAATGTGTGTTACCATATTATTTAGATAGATATATTAATATATGGGTATGTGTAAATATGTGGTTTGGTATATAGGTAATATAGCCTATGGGCCCATAGCCTATGGCTCATTACCTATGAGTGTGGCTTGAATGCTAGTATAGGTTATAGTTGACTTGTATAGCCTAAAATTGGTGTGTGCTTGCTAGAATAGACTGGTTAGGCTTAGTGAGACTTGTTTGGCTTAGGCTTGACCTAGTTGACTAGTCTAGTTGACTAGAGTTGACCGAGAGTTGACTTTGGTCTAGTTTGACCTAGACAGCATGCAGATGCATTATAGATTACATTTACTTCTTGACTTGTGTTGCTCTAATTATGAGTCAGGTACCTCATCTCCGACAGTACATTTACTTCAGACATTCAGATACTAGGCGAGTACTTTCTCTGATTATTTCATATCATGTTTAGAATTATTTTCCTGTTTTAAATTACTTTACTTGATACTGTCACGTTGGTCACACGGATTAGTACTATATGGATCCTTTCTTGAGATGTTATCCCCTTAGGAGCATCGGATACCACATGTTCTGTACATTTCACTTATATGGCGTATCACTATGCTTCACGGTTCATTGATCACTTGTGACATGTACTCTCATGATCACAGAGTCTTCTTTGAATCACCCATTTATGGGCATTCCCAGATCACCCATTTATGGGCATTTCCAGATCACCCATTTATGGGCCCTCCATGTATCACCCCTTGTGGGCCTTTGTATGGAATCATAACATAACCTGGCTGGATCCTTGTATATTGATTGGGGGTACGGGGGAGTATAAATAGTCATATGAACAATTCTAAAGTAGAATAGCCATGTACGCCTCTTTAGTATAGCCATGTGCAAATCAAGCCGTTCACATGTCGACTTTGTACTCTAAATCACTAGTCACTGGTAGCTCTTTACTTATAGTAGATATTTCTATTACAGTTCTCTCTCTGTTTACATTCTGTACTTTCTTTCAGTTCATGTATCTTACTTTACTGCATGATTATATTTTCTAACCTGCTATAATCTGTTGAGATGTATTGTGCTCGCTCCCGTCCTGACTGGACCTGTTAAAATTTTTACAGAGGATGATGAGGAACCCTGCACCCCTTACTTTGGAGCTTGTCTAGATGACACTCGCGACCTAGACCCCTGGGTAGGTTCAGGCAGCTGCTGAGGATGATACCCCATGTATAGTATAGATAGCTTAGACTGTTTCTTTTCATGTTTAGCTGTTGTCCTTGTTTTTAGAGTTGTATATTTTAGAGATGTTGAGACTTGTTATTTCATTTCTGTTGTACTTCAGTTGAGGATTTTCTTATCTATTTTATCGTGCCATATTCTATCTCTAGATTGTGATTGAGTTGTACCTCTGTGTTGGCCTCCTTATGGAGAGTATTTCATGTTAGTTAGTATAGTTCATGACCTAGAACAACGTTCTACCGCCGACACTACGGCGTAGGCTAGGCGTTATTACATACTCGTACCCTCACGGTGGGTGAGGGTCGTGACAGCAGATCCCGACGTCCCCGAGGACGTTCACAACTCTCAAGACGAGGCAAGCTCTGAAGCTGGGGGTACCAGTCCTTCTGAGTCCGAACCAGAGGAGAATATTCCCACATACCCTGACGACTTCTCTGTACAAGGGTATGACTCAGAGGGCACATCCTCCACCGTTCCTTCTATCTCTCCTTATGTGAGGACGGTGTTCATGACGGACAGCAACCAAGACGGTCCCAGTGATCGCCAACGCATCGACACTCTGGAAGCCACACTTCTTACCTTGGTCATATTCGTGGACGAAATCAAAGCGGCCCTTCCAACTTTGTAAGAAAGAACACTTGGCCAAACAAACATGGGACCCGCGGCCAATGCGAACTCGAACTCAGCCGCACCAAACCCGGGTGATAATCCTCCTGAAATATCGGCTCCCACGGCTGCAGACGAGGCCAGGGAGACAAGAAGAGAGGTCCAGGAGCTCCGGGCCATGTTCCACGCCCGAGAAAACTGCCAAGACCTCAGGATACGACAACCATATCCTGCTGCATGGAGAGATGTGCCCTTCCTACCAAGATATAAACCATTCAACATCAATATGTATGATGGAAAGACATCTGCAAGCAGGTACATCACATACTTCGACTGGAGCATTGGAAGGGGTTGCCTTCGACTGGTATCACAACTTGCCGGACAAATGCATCCATTCCTTCGCTGGCTTCAAACGTATGTTCCTGGAGAGGTTCTACGAAGTAGGACAAGATGTGACAATGTCCACCCTCATGGACGTTGTTCAGGAAGAAAAGGAGCTGACAAGGAACTATATCGAGCTATTTTGCCAAACTGCAATGAAGTTGCCTTCCGGTAACCCTGATTCCTCCTTAATTGAAATTTGCCAAAAGAGGCTACTTCCTACAATCAGCCTCTGGATGGGCAAAAGTCAGTTTAAGGATTGGAAGACTTTCATTATCAGCGCCACTAGCACAGAAGACAAATTGTAGAAAGCTCGCCAATTGGGATTGTACGTCTCAGAAGGAGAGGACAAGGGCAAACGCCCTAACACCAACAACAACAATGGTGGTAACCCCTCCAAAAATTGAGACAACAAGGGCAAACAGGCAATGGTGGCCGACGCATCCCCAAAGACCGAATCAAAACCAGCAGAAAAGTAGTGGCCTCAGATGACCTACTCCTTCGAGGACGGACATGTCAAGCTCATCTTGGACATGCTCAAACAAGGAGGCCGAATTCAGCTCCCTCCTCCAATACGTGAACCTCGTCCTGCAAAGATGGAGAGCCCCAAGTACTGCCACTACCATCGCTATGTCCACCATGCTACACAAGACTGCTACCAACTGAAGTGATACATCCAGCATCTCATCGATTCTAAGGCCCTGGCCATTGATTTTGAAGAAGTGACCGTAGCAGCCAACATGGTGTCAGTACAATTCGGTAGCTTCCCTCCGATAAAGACTCAAGATGGAGTAGTACCCATCCTCAGAGCGAAGATGGAGGTCGCTAATCTTCCACCTCCCCGAGACCAGGCTGCTGGTCTAGGATCCTTTACCACATCACGAGGGGAGGTCATGTGGGTCCATCCGGACCTGGTACCTGAAGTGACTCAGTCCGCACCTCCCTCCACTAGCAAGAAGAAGAGTGGAAAAGTCAAATCATGCCACACAATCTCGGCGGAGGTCGAGGAAGCTATGGCTGTCGTCACCCGGTCGGGTGTACAATCCCAACCTACACCGGGTAACTCGGCTGAAGATCATCAGCCGACAGCTGTTGATGCTCCAGGACCCTCGCAGCCTTTGAAGACCGACAAGCCTAGGCCGAAGGAGACTCGCTTTGACAAGCCGCTCCGAAGAGAGATGCCTCATGGGCTAGAGAGGCCCTACAATTTTGACATCTTGGCACAATTGGCTAACACACTGTCCAAATTATCGCTATACGAGCTCCTGAGACTCTCCAAAGATGTTCGCGTCGTACTGAGCGAGGCACTCCAGAATGCCGACGCATATCTGGCTCAGTCCAATCTCACTGGGGAAAGCTCGCCTGCAGATCTCCAGGACAGCACTTGCACAGGCGTAATGCCTAATATCGCCTTCACTCCGTAGGATATGCTTATCAAGACCAACCTGCATGATCGTCCTCTGTATTATACTGGGTACATTGGCGATGTCAAGGTGGATCGGATGCCTATTGATCCCGGTTCTTCCATAAGCATCATCCCGAAGAGCTTACTACACCATCTGCGCGTCCCAATGCATCGTCTGATGCCGACAAGCACCGCCATCATCGGTTTCAATTCAGGCATAAGCTATCCGATCGGAAAGATTCGCTTGAAGTGCCAAATCGGCGACCTTCAGTCAGAAGTAACCTGTTATGTCATAGATGCGGATACTTCCTACAATATTCTTCTGGGGCGTCCTTCGATACACGATTACATGATCGTACCCTCCATACTGCACCAGTGCTTCAAGTATGTCAACAAGCACGGCTTCGTGAGGACAAAATTTGCCGACATCGATCCCTTTAAAGGGGTCAAATCCTACTACTCCGACTCATGCTTGTACGAGAAGTCGAAAAGACACCTTGTCGAAGGAGATACCCAAGCTCCAACTGAGATGGCAACTTGATCGGAAGAACCTCTGACGATCCACCTTCATGCCCGCAAACCTAGCAGAACTGCACCACTTACAGCCACTCTGCGTAAGAATGCAATCAGCCTCTCTGCACAAGAGGGGCAGATGATAATCCGACTGCCAAGCTCTGGTCAAGCATCAAGACCCACGACAGAGCCACTGATAATCAGGCTGCCTAGAGCTAGCCAGCAACAAATAGAGGAGCTCAATCCCTCTGTCACGCCGATAACGATTCGTCTTCCCAGAATGAATCGGCAGCCGAGCGCTAAGCCAGGGACTGCTAGCCAGCCAACAACTCCCCGCCCAGCTCCGAGCACCAAACCGGGGGTCACTGGTACGCCAACGACTCTACGTTCTGCTCCACCAGTGGAGCCCTTGATCACTAAGCTACCCAAGTCATTCTTTCAGTCTTCATTTACACAGGGGGTGGCTGAAGAAGAGTCAGAACTAGCCAAGTATGTGGCTGCTCACGCCGATGTTCCATCCGCAGATGATGTAATCCTACTGGAAAAGATACCTTACTTCATCAATAAAGGGCTATCTTTGAATTATCTCGAGCTTAATAAGCTTTGTACAATGTATGCTATGGAACACGGTATAGGTACCCACCTGCACACACAGGTAACAAATGTCTACACCGCAAACCAACTTACTCCAGTGGAAGACGCTTAATGCATAATCGAGGGAGAGGATCATCCAATCATCTTCGGCCGGAAGAATGATCCATAACCCTTCAGGATAGAAGAAGTTGAGCTCAAACTCGACACCGGAAGACTGCCCCTTTACCTGTATAGTTCCCAATCCAAGTACCTCATACAAAAATAGGGGTATGATCTGGAAACTACGCCAGGCTTGAACTATGGCACTGGACGGCGATTACCCTTACAATTGCCTGTCCCAGCTGGGAAACCACGGGATTACTACAACAAGACCAGATGTGGGCTGGGTTATGTTACACCCGCGACGACCCCTGAAAGATCGGATAAGGAATGCGACTGGCATTCACACTCAACCGGATCACCAACTTCTGATTCGGATGTCAGCATCGGAAAAGTATTCAGACAAGTCTTATCCGTTAATATGGCATTTGCTGATGCCTACGAAGAAGATGAAGACATTCCTGAACTTCTTGAGTTAGAACCGTGGGTACAACAGCTAGATGCGCAATGAGAGAAGCGGTTCATACAAAGAGAGCCTCCTACAAGAAGATGAGGTTGTGCAAGTTGATCTTGGTAATGAGTCTTCTCCAAAGCCCATCTTCGTCAGCAAAAGTCTGACAGACGAAGAGCGGGAATTGCTACTACAACTCGTCAGAGAATACATCGACGTATTTGCCTGGAGCTACGAAGACATGCCAGGACTGAACCATGAAGTTGCACTCCACAAACTCAACATCCGTCCGGACGCAAAATCGGTCAAGCAACAGCAGCGACGGTTCCGCCCCGACATCATGAATGCTATTGAAGCTGATGTCAACAAACTGATAGCCAACGGCTTCATCCACGAGGAACAGCATCCAGACTAGGTCGCCAACATAGTACCAGTCCTCAAGAAGAATGGAAAGATTCGAATCTGCATCGACTTTTGCAATCTAAATGAGGCATGTCCTAAGGATGAGTTCCCCCTCCCTATCACAGACATCATGATTGACAACACCTGCGGCTTCGAGCGTATGTCATTCATGGATGGTTTCTCGGGGTACAACCAAATCAAGATGTTCCCTGATGACGAAAAGTATACATCATTCCAAACACCAATTGGCGCATACTGCTACATGATCATGCATTTCGGTTTAAAGAACGCTGGCGCCACCTATCAAAGAGCTATGAGCATCATCTTTAGGGACCAACTGTGCAAGACAGTAGAATTCTACGTCGACGATATCGCCGTCAAAAGCCGCTCTAAAGAAGATCATCTACATGATCTGAGGACAGTGTTCGACCTGATGCGAGCGCACAACTTAAAAATAAATCCCACGAAATCCTTCTTGGGCGTATCCAGCGAGATGTTCCTGGGTTTTATCATTACTGCCCAGGGAATCCATATAGACCCCGAGAAGACAAAGGCAATCATGGAGATGGGTTCCCCGAAAAATCTTCGTGAACTCCGAGGCCTTCAAAGAAGGCTGGCCTATATCAGGAGGTTTATCTCTAACCTCTCCGGACGATGTCATCCATTTACCCACCACATGAAGAAGGGCGTTTCATTCATATGGGATGAGGAATGCAAACGCGTCTTCGACAGCATCAAAGAATATCTGACTAATCCTCCAGTCCTAGTGGCCTTAGTCGCTGGAAAACCATTCCTGCTCTATATAAGAGCGATGGAACATTCTCTTGGTGCTCTGTTAGCACAAAACAATGATGCAGGCCACGAGAAGACTATATATTACCTCAGTCGAATGATGATGGGGCCGGAACACCGATATACTGCTTAGAAAAAGAGTGCCTTGCTCTGGTTTTCGCCATTCAGAAGACGCGACACTACGTCATGGGACAAACCATCCATGTCATATCAAGAGTCAACCCCCTCAGGGTCCTCATGACTAATCCAGGTGCACTCAGCTCTCGCCTTGCTACCTGGGCGATATTATTGTCTCCCTACCACATGATCTTTGTCCCGCAGAAGGCTGTTAAAGGTCAATCTTTGGCAGACTTTTTAGCAGCTCATCCAGGTTCAAAGTCATCCAAAATAGACGAAGAGATTCCAGATGAGGTCGTCGATTCAAATGTGGCCTCCCACGATGTCGTAAGGCAAATGTTCCTCGACGACGCTTCCAGAACTCGGCCCAAAGGTAACATCATCGTTGGAGTCGGAGTGGTGCTGATTTCTCCCTCCGGGCTGGTGATCAATCAGGCATATTCCCTCACGGAGCCCTGTTCAAACAATATGGCCAAGTACAATGCTTTGGTCATTAGCCTCCGACTTGCAAAGGAGCTCGTGGTAGACTGCCTTGAAGCATACGACAATTTACAGCTAATCGTTAACTAGATCTGGGGCTCATATGAAGTGCGTCATGAAGACATGATCCCCTATCACCAAATAGCGATTGACATCATCTCGTCCTTGGAAGGGTTCTTCATAGAACATGATCCCAGGCTCCAGAACATTGAAGCCGACGCCCTAGCAGGCCTAGCCGCTTCCTTAGCAGCTCAAAATCTTGCTCATCATCTGGTTGACATCATAGACCGTGAATTGGTCTGTCCTAAGAATAATGTTCAATGTATTGAGAGTTACTCCGTGCTGACAGTCGACGAAGCACCAGACTGGAGACAACCACTCATTGACTTTGTAGTTTACGATATCCTGCTAGAGAATCCGAAGGAAGCCACTTCTATTAGAAGACGTTTCCTCAGATTCTTCTATGATACAAAGACGAAAATGCTATATCGGCGATCATACGATGGATTACTGCTTCGATGTCTGTCAAATACAGAAGCCAAAGAAGCCTTGCATGAAGCTCATGATGGCATCTGTGGAGCCCATCAGCCTAGCCCGAAATTATAAGATCGCCTTCGCCGAATGGGCTATTACTGGCCTACGATGGTTACCGATGCGATAGACTAAGCAAGAAAGTGCAAAGCCTGTCAAGTCCACGCAGATTTCATTCACCAGCCATCCGAGTTCTTACATCCGACAGTGGCATCCTGACCATTCGAAGCATGGAGAATGGACATCATTGGTCCGATCACTCCGCCTTCTTTCCGGGGACACTGCTTCATACTCACAATCACAGATTACTTCACCAAATTGGCGGAGGTTGTTCCGCTGGCAAAAGTTAAGACTTCAAACGTGATCAGCTTCCTCAAGCATCACGTCATCTATCATTTTGGACTGCCCCGAAGGATCATCCACGATAATGGTCCGCAGTTCGTAAGCCACGCCTTCTATTGGTTTTACGACAAACACCGAATCCAGAATATTGCTTCAACACCATACAACCCGACGGCTAATGGTCTGGCTGAAGCGTTCAACAAAACAATAATCAAGCTGCTCAAGAAGTTCGTGTCTTCCAACAAACGCGACTGGAATGAGAAGATTGGCAAATGCCTATGGGCGTACAGCACTACAGTACGGACGGCCACTAGGAATACGCTGTTCCCTCTAGTATATGGAAGTGAGGTAGTTCTCCCACTGGAGACTCAAATCCCCTCACTCCGTGTCGCTCTCACCTATCGGTTGATAACAGATAATAATCACCATCGCCGACTACAAGAGTTGGAGGCCCTAGATGAGAAGCGTCTGTTAGCACAACAATGAATCGAGCTATACCAAGCCCGTATCTCCGGAACCTTCAACAAGAAGGTTAAAATCAGAACATTCTAAGTAGACGATCTCGTTCTGGCAGTTCGGAGGCCGATGGTTATGACTCACAAAACTGCCGGCAAGTTCCAGCCAAAGTAGGAAGGCCCGTTCATCATCGATGCTGTATTCTCCAATGGAGCTTACCGCCTCGCAAAACAAAATGGAGACTTGCTCATGTTGCCCATCAACGGCAAGTTCCTAAAGAAGTATTACGTCTAAGACGACATCCTACAAATTCCCAGATTGACGAGTTATGTACCCCCTGGTACCGCTGAACTCGCAATTCGACTACAAATTTTCCAGAATGACGAGTTATGTACCCCCGGTACCGCTGAACTCGCATTTTGACTACAAATTTCCTAGAATGACGAGTTACGTACCCTCTGGTACCGCTGAACTCACATTCCAAATCCAAATATCCCTTATTGATGGGTTATGTACCCTCTGGTACCGCTGAACTCACATTTTGACTCTAAATCTCCCAGATTGTTGAGTTATGTACCCGCAAGTACCGCTGAACTCACACTCTGGTTACTACAGATGAATCTACATCGCGTCTTTTAGGTAGTAAGTCATGTATGATCATACCTCTGAACTTTCCTCCTAAAAGGGCTCCCTCCTCATGATCCAATACCCGCACTCTCAGTGCATAAACAGGGTAACAAATCCACAGATTTTCCGAAACAACCACGTCGATGTTACCTCTGAGTTGTTTCCCTTCCATCAAAAACAAACCGCCCCTCACATAGAACTTCCATGTCCTCATTACCTCTGAGTTGTTCTATGTACCCTTCATGGAGCCTACTCCTGCCATGTCCATAATACCTCTGAGTGGGAAGGCTCCATCGAAGAAACCCTCATATTTACCACGTCCTCATTACCTTTGAGTAAGTATGTTGGTTTATCTCTCGACTTATTATCCGTACCCACGACCGGAGTATGCCAAGGATAATAGGCCCACAAATGTCCTCTGTTGACCACAAATGTCCTCAGTTGACCACAAATGTCCTCAGGTGACCATAAATGTCCTCTGTTGACCGTAAATTTCTCATCATGCCCCGGGAGCCCAGCTGCTCCATGGCATTCTTTCTCCCGATACCGAAAACTTCCATGGCCACCTCACTGTGGAATTTTCTAAGTATCCCCATCAAACTTGTTATCCGTACCTGAAACCAAGGTATGCCAGGGGTAGCAAGTCCACAAACAGTCTCCCAGTGGGGCAAATGCCACAACACCACAAACACAATAAGCAGTACAAATGGAAGGTAGAATAAAACATACTCTTTTATTTGAAATTCAAAAGTACTACATGTTCTGGGGACCGCATCCCCCTCAAGAAAGGAAAAGAACGAAAACGAAAGAAGAAAAAAAGCCGACTATGGTTCGACGATACACAATTCCATGAGACGGTCCCTCAGCAAGACAGTTGACAGCTCAAACCCCTGTTTGGCCCGACGCTCGGCCTTCTGAGCCAGTCGTCCCGCGTCTTCTAGGTACGCATGAGCCCACCAGCCATCCTCGAGCTTCTTCAAAGCACGCTCTAGGCTAGCAGAAGCTCGAGAGACCTTTTTGGCCTCCTGAACGATCAGTTCTTTATCCGCACGGGAAGCCTCAAGCTCAAACTCCAAGAAGGCCAGCTTCCTCTGGAGTTCGAGGATCTGCTCTCTTGTATCAATTACTCCGCGAGAGGCGGCCGCTTCTCGAGCTAAGCAATTCTTGCTCCTACGGCTCAGCTGATCATATTGAAGAGATAGGTCACCGAGGTCCTTTATTATAACCGGCTTGGACTTATCTCGTGTAGCCCTTACCTTCTCCAGGACAGTGGTAAGGAAGTACTTTTCTGATCTATTACTGCAGACAGATCAGCTTGCCGCAGCACTTGAAACTGGGCCACGAGCTGATCAGCCTTTAATAATTTGGGCTCCAGAAGCGCAGCTATCCCTGCCCTACCATGGAGGGTTTTGAGAATGTCAATCTGGCCTCAGGCGCATTGTCGGGCCAAGGCAATAGGGCCCCCCCCGCTCTATATCAGCTTCGACCCCTCTTTTCAAATGTCGGTAGAAACTGTCAACCACATCCTGTGATGCCTCATCCAGAACTTCCATAGAGGACAGCGTCAGAAGAAGTGTAGCTGGCAGTGTCGAAGGAGATACGCTAGAACTTGCCACCCCTACCACCAGGGAAACGAATTTTGAGCGAAAAGACGCATGGATAGCAGCTAGCTCCTCCTCCGCGGCCCGGAGAACCTGGATACTCGGCAAGGCGGAAAGGTCGACCCCCGAAGCTACATGAGCAGAGGAGGACGCGGGGACCATGGCTCCTTGCCCCGGCTGTGCCGCCACCTGATCGCCCGAACTCGATCCAGCGGGATGTCCCACAATATAAGTCAGAAAAGGAGGGGGCACACTCTCTCCAACCAGATCCTCGCTAGTAGAGCCTTCCCTGACAATATCCGTCATTGGCAGTGAAGAGGCAGGACCTGTATGTCCAGAGCAACCATCAATCAGCATAACCCGAAGGATGTGATGATAGAGCAAATGGGCCTTCTCACTAGTCAAAATTTGGCTTATCTTACCAGGAGAGGGTTGTGGAGGCTGACGCTCGCTCACAGCCGTCATAGTCCCCTCACCAGCAACCTCTAAGCCGAATTCAGCTGGCTCTTCTGCCCCAGCCGCCCCGAAAGGAGATACGACTGGATCAGTGTCACCCTGCTAAAATTCAGCAGTCTCGGGGACAGGTTCAGCAGAGTCTCCGTCGCCCTGGGTCGAGACCTCAGCAATGTGAGATCCCTCAGCCGCCGCCGAGGGTACCTCGACAGAAATAATCTCGACACACATGTCACTAATCAAAGTATTCAAGGCCGCATCGACTTCAGAAACAGTGGCCGGTTCCCGAGAGTCCGACTCTTCCGACAACTACAGAGAAGAGAAAAATGAGTAAGTCATAGTTCAGGAAAAGAAAGAGATAAAAAAGGAGATGGTCGTAATTCAATTCACCTCTGAAATGGTGTCACCACCTTCACATTTCTCCTTAATAAGCAGCCCGTGGCGTCTTACCACAGCCCGCTTCACGGAGAAGGTTACGCCACCAATAGAGTCACGCATGCCTCGCTTGCGTGAAGGGCCAGCCGCAACTGGCGGCTGATCCGCCACCATCTTATCAGGCACGACAGGCGGCTGATCCGCTACCATCTCATCTGGCACAACAGACGGCTGATCGGCCCCAACATCTTCCACATGAGGGGAAGAGTTATGTGCATCTTGCTCATCATTCTCTTCGTCCGTATTGGTGGACTCCGAGTCAGGCACGGAAACTATGTCCGTCCTCCTCTTCCTCGTCATAGACCCCTTGGGCTTCTTCGCTAAGCCAGTACCCACAATGAAGCTGGTACACGGGTCAAAATTAACGGGAGGCTTGCTCGCCGTAACATGGTATAGGGTCGCCATATACAAAATCTCCCCTGACGTCTCACCATTAGGAACCGAAAAGGTGGTTCGGGTATGAACCGTGACATAATATTGCCATGCCCTGATACCATCCAGGACGATACCTTCAAAGTCCAGGCAAGAGCTGGGACTGTCAAAGAATAGCTGGCTATACCCGAACTGGTGGGAGAACCGGCTGGGCAAGTAGGACTCCAGGTAGACGTGGTTGTGGTTACGATATACTAGGTGCGCTGGACGGATATTACACAGCCAAAGGAGTATTTTTTCAGGTAAGAGGAGAGGAGGTCTGATACCATCAACATGTACGCTCCTCACTTCTTCAGCGGTTGTCACGACCCGTACCCTAGAGTTAGGGCACGAGAACGTAACAACGCCCAGCCTACGCCGCAGTGTCGGCGGTAGAACGCTGTCCTAGGTCTCAATGCGTCTAACAGTATAAGACTAAACAGTTTATACTCCCCGAATGGGGGTGACATAGCAGATACAGACTCAATCACATCTAAGGTAGAGCATGATGAGGAAAGATAAAACATGAAATCCAAAAGAGATACAGGAGATAGAAGTCTAAGTGTCTAAGATACATAAACCCAGAAATACATCCCAAAGCTCAATACAGTAATCCATAGAATAAATACAACTAAATACAACTGAAATAACTAACTATACAACCTCTACTGTGTTTCCTCTAGGCTAGCAGGTAACCTCCAGGCTATCTGTAAAATTTATCAACAGGTCCAGTCAGGACAGAAACGAGTACAACTCATCAAAAAATTCTAATTAAATAATAGAGAACTATAAAGCAGTTATAGACAGTTTTATTGATGAATATGGCAGTTTATATACAGGTGATGGTATGGAGAACAGATAAGATACAAGAAAAGTAAGTAACTAAAACAAGAGAAGAATGATGGCAATGAAGACTGTAAAATAAATCTAGCTGAACTAAAGTAACATAATAAGTCCAGAATATAAATATAAACAAGTGCAAAATCCAAGTAAATCCAGACAACATGAATCTGATACCAGGTGGTTCCAGTACAAGATGAGTCCGGTATAAGGTGAGTCCAGTTGGTGATCAAAGGTTCCAGGGTGAGTCCAGCCTATACTCTAACAGTGTGTTTTAAAATATCGGGATCGACATGTGAACGGCTGTAGGTAATACGGCACACCACACACTCGGCCAAGTGTGGGATGGCTATCATTTCAGTATAATTCCAAGGGAGTGGTTCCAGTATTTGGGTATGTTCACATGCCTATTTTCAATATTTCTCCGCCCACAAGTACAAGTGAATCCAGAAAATGACACGAGAATCGAGATGAGTCCAGCCAAACATAATGATACCAGCAAAAGATTCCAGAGTGATTCCAGTAGGTGGTTCCAGTAGTGATTCCAGTAGGTGATGCCAGTAGTGGTTCCAGAAGGTGATGCCAGTAGTGGTTCAAGAAATAGAGGCCAGACAAATAGTATGTGTGTCGTATACACGAATCCAGAAATATCCATACGTGTTGTAAGAATCACATAAAACTATCTAGAACTGAAGTACAGTAATTGACAAGTAAATAAAAGAATTATCAGAGAATGTACTCGTCTGATGTCTGAATGTCCAAAGTAAATATACTGTCCGATGAGAGGTGTCTGGCTCCTAATTAGAGCAGCACAAGTCACAATATGTCCAGAAGGGTAATATAAAGCACTACAATGCATTCTACATGAATCTAGGTCAAACTAGGCCAAAGTCAACCCTTGGTCAACTCTGGTCAACTGCACTAGTCAAACTAGGTCAAACTAGGTCATGTCCTAACCCAGCAAGTCTTACTAGGCCTAACCAAGACTATCCTAGCAAGCACACATCAATACAAGGCTATACAAGCCAACATACACCCAACTCTATATAGCATGCAATTATTCAATACTCAACTAGGCAAGAATTCACATTGGATATACACTAGGTAATCTATTACTTTAAGCTATATATGTCTACACATATATACACATGCATATATTGGTATTAACATTAGGTCTATAATCATGGCATTTCAAATGGTTATATAAACTTATATATTACAACACAATATGCTAACATATATATAATATACATACATAGCTAAGTTAACTATATTCATAAATACTTATTTAAGAGGCTATGTGTGTGTATGTGAACATGGCAAAGGGGCAAGTGAGGGTTAAATGGGCATACATAGTATATATATATGAAAGAGTGTCAAAGTGTAAGTGAACAATGTGTCAAGTGTGATAGTGTCAACATAGTGTAAGGGGGTACATGAGGTAATATAGGATTTGTGTTAACATAGAACATTACATCTCATTAACTTGTATATTGCATACATTACATCTATTATTACATTATATTCATGCTTGCATTCATTCATCATTCATTTATTCTCTTGTACTACTATATGCACCATACATTACATACTATGGAACCTACATATTTATTACAAGCCATACTTATACATGCTTACATTAGATAGGATACTTACACCTCATACATCATTTATTTAAACATTTACTCATGCTTGCATTCTCTATTTAATTACATAATGTATATACATTAACATGGGTTAAAATCAAATAGAATATTATATTACACACAAGGGTGCACAAAATGCATATGCCGAATAGTAACTCCTACTAATAATCAATACTGTACCATCTCAGCATGAATTAAAATCTAGGATTAAAGTATGTTATAGATCTATGTGTTAGCTTTCCGAAACTTCAAACGGATCGCGTTTTCGTTTCCGAAAACTCCCGGAATCGCGAAAACATCGAGAACGCGTTTGTCTTTCGTACAGCTGACACTCAAATAATTCTCCAGAAAGTTACAGAAAGAATTAGGCCTATTAATACATGTTTTTGGAAAGCTAACTTCAATACTCTTCTTTTAAAAAAACGGAAGATTAAACCGAGCTTTGAGCTAGAAGTTATGACATTTCTAAGTTATGGCTGAAATTAAAAACGTGGATAAAAATCATGACGGATTTGGGTAGTTTGAGACAAAAGAACACAAGTATATAACATAATATATCAAGAACTCACTCTCTACACTAATATATATATGAGACACTATAGAACACATCTCCAATACAAAAATATGAGATTAAACATGTAATAATTCATTCATACATAACAACAACACAGTGTGTCCAAATTTGGGGTTTTTCCACATGGACACAAACACAACACAAAGGACACTCCTATGACCTCCAAATGGACACGAAATGGACACAAATGGAGATAAAACCATGGGGGTCATTCCTATGGGTTCAAAATAGACCTATATGCATGAGGAAATAAAAAAGAGAAGGGATTTATACCTCCCGGTAGATCGAATCGAAGAAAAACCTTCCCGGAGCGACACCGACACGTAGAGATTCCAAAAGGACACGAACGAGCTCCGAATCCTCCCAAACTTGGGTAGCTTCCTCCTTGGCTAGAATGGAGAAGATAAGAAGAAGATTTGGTGGCGAAATGGAAGGATTTGGTGGAGAAATGGAAGGATTTGGTGGAGAAATTGCTAGGGATTGCTCTCTAGAAATTTGGGGAAGAACAAGAGAGAGAGTGTGGATGAGAATAATGAAATGAACTTGAGCCTATCCTATCCCAAAGTGGCTGGCCATATGGGGCTATTTGTCCTATTATGGTAAGGTCCAAAATGCCCCCACTAACCTATTCTATGAGCATTAGGAAAGGGCTAATTGGTTGGGGCTAAATTAGTCATTCTAAAGTCTCTAATCACACTAACCTTATCCATAATAATTAGTCTAACCTCTAACTAAAATATTTCTATCATGTGGACTAAAATTAATATCATGTGGGCCATGCCTAACTAGTGTGTGGGTCCCACTAGAGTCAAACTACCCCCGGGTCCCCGTTTCAAGTCGGATTGAGCTGAAATTCGAACCCGACTCAAATAATCCCAAAACAATATCATAAATAATAAAATAAATTTCAAAAATATTTCAAAAATACAAAATGACAAAAATATTCCTGTTCCTGAAAACTGGGGATGACAAATTCCTCGAAATTAAAACCAAACAATAGTAAAATGTCAAAATCACAAGTCATAATTTTAAATAGTTTAAAAATGATTAAAAATCACCAAAAATCATAATATGAAATAATAATCAATAAATAATAATTATAATTAAAAAATTTCAAAATTACCCTCATCTGGAAAACTGGGTGTTACAATCCTACCCACCTTATAAAAATTTCGTCCTCGAAATTAAGATGATCGCACCCCCTTCTACGTCAAACATAGTCAAGGGTCAATCACTAGTCAATTTCTCAACATCCAAGTACTTGGTCATCAACTAGTCAACTTCTTAGGGTTTTACCTATGCTAGCTATCTAGGTGTTGGCAACTAGAATTTAGCAAAAGAGAAATTCTATAATAGACTAGCTCTTAACTTCCCAATCCTATCAAGTCACCTATAACTAAATACCTACAAGCTAAGCACATGAATACCAAATACCACATATATATATATATATGCTCAAGAACAACAACCTATCACATATATCCTAAGTATATCATCTATATATATACATGACTGATCAACCAAGGGTTAAGGCAGACTAAACTTATAAGGATCTGAAACAATGCTTAGAACTAGGCTAAGGATGAATGGTCTGAATCAAGGGGACATGGTATCTAGTGAAGGGTCTGCACACTGCCTATAAAGGTGATCAACACAAAGAAACTCAACACGAAGGGAACTTAACTAAAATGGAAAACTGAACCAAGTATAGGCTAAACAACATATTTATAACCCTATACAACAATGGCCTATAGATACCAACTAACCTATATCCCATACGCCAATATCATCTGCAATCTATCTATGCAAATAGACCTCTCGGTCTTAGGTGAAACTACAACTATACTCAAAGGCAGGCTCTGGTCATGGGTGCCTCACTAGAAAAGGTAAGGGAAAGTAGTAATAATCATCAAGGATGTAAGGCATACTAACATCCTATGTGTAACTGGTTGGTATTATAGATAACAGAAGAATTATCTGCAATGGGTTACTATTCTAACACCAATGCTAACTATCACCTCTAGGGTACAGACACTCTACAAGTCATCATACCATTATACTATGAAGGAACTACCTATGAATAAGCTCTACAAAACTAAATATCCCTACTCCTAAGTCATTTATAACAATCAAAAGGGTATGATGTTTAAACCTTCTCAAGATACAATCGGTTAATCATATGCGTCTGTCCAAAATTATGTTGTCTAGAGTCTTCATCATGCTAGTGAGCAAGGCTACGATAATCACAGAGTCCTTGACTAAGGTACGTACCTCTAGGTTCATGGTATTTAAAATTTTCGCACTGCCGTATGCGACGGCAAAAATCTTAAATTCCCATACCCGAGAATACATCAAAAATCTGACTACATGTCCTCACTATGCCAACTAACACGACTATCGAGGATTCTAGATTCCATGATTTAGGCGACCTAGCCCATATGATTTTCTCAGAAGAAAAAAAATAAACACAACAAAAGAGTAACATGACAAAATTAATCAAACAACAAGGAACAGATGGAATCGGATTTCAAGGTAATTATAAAAGACAATTGCAGGAATGGAATTGAGAAGAACGGAACTTGCAGCAAGATCTCCAATGGTCTGTGCATCCTTGACTGTCCTGACGATAGCTCGCCCTGCTAGTTTTTCCTGGTCTGCTGCTGATGCTGCATGAATCACCGCTGCTGAGATAAATCAGAAATGATGGGAGAAAATCTCTGTACAGATAGAGGTGCACCTCCAAAGTAGCAGAAATGCCAACCTGAGTCGGCACAACAAGAGCTGCGGTCTCGAGGCCCTGATGAACAGGACGAGAGGTGGCCAGCCTCTCGATAGTATCCCCCGAACCAGAGCGATGAAATCGTCTTCATAACCATCATGAAGACGGGTCAAACCAAAAAGCAATTACTGAGAATGAAGCAAAAAAATCAAGGAAGGACAACTTATATTCAAGGGAAATCAATAAGCAGCAATTGGATAAAAGGAATCTGATTAAGAGTTTTTCCTAATGTGATTGAGTACCCCAAAAATAATCCTAATCCTACTGCAGGCTGTAGTGATACTCTAGTTCGAATACCATTACATAAACTCGACCTGCATGGGCCACCACTAAAAACGTGTCACGACCCACACCCTAGAGTTAGGGCACGAGAACGTAACAACGCCCAGCCTACGCCGCAGTGTCGACGGTAGAACGCTGTCCTAGGTCTCAATGCATCTAATAGTATAAGACTAAACAGTTTATACTTCCCGAATGGGGGTGACATAGCAGATACAGACTCAATCACATCAAAGGTAGAGCATGATGAGGATAGATAAAACATGAAATCCAAAAGAGATACAGGAGATAGAAGTCTAAGTGTCTATGATACATAAACCCAGAAATACATCTTAAAGCTCAATACAGTAATCCATAGAATAAATATAACTCAATACAACTGAAATAACTAACTATACAACCTCTACTGTGTCTCCTCTAGGCTAGCAGGCAACCTCCAGGCTATCTGTAAAATTTATCAACAGGTCCAGTCAGGACAGGAACGAGTACAACTCATCAAAAAATTCTAATTAAATGACAGAGAACTATAAAGCAGTTATAGACAGTTTTATTGATGAATATGGCAGTTTATATACAGGTGATGGTATGGAGAACAGATAAGATACAAAAAAGTAAGTAACTAAAACAAGAGAAGAATGATGGCAGTGAAGACTGTAAAATAAATCTAGCTGAACTAAAGTAACATAATAAGTCCAGAATGTAAATGTAAACAAGTACAAAACCCAAGTAAATCCAGACAACATGAATCTGATACCAGGTGGTTCCAGTACAAGATGAGTCCGGTATAAGGTGAGTCCACTTGGTGATCAAAGGTTCCAGGGTGAGTCCAGCATATACTCTAACAGTGTGTTTTAAAATATCGGGATCGACATGTGAACGGCTGTAGGTAATACGGCACACCGCACACTCGGAGCTATCATTCCAGTATAATTCCAAGGGAGTGGTTCCAGTATTTGGGTATGTTCACATGCCTATTCCCAATATTTCCCCGTCCACAAGTACAAGTGAATCCAGAAAACGATACGAGAATCGAGATGAGTCCAGCCAAACATAATGATACCAGCAAAAGATTTCAGAGTGATTCCAGTAGGTGGTTCCAGTAGTGATTCCAGTAGGTGATGCCAGTAGTGGTTCCAGAAGGTGATGCCAGTAGTGGTTCCAGAAATAGAGGCCAGACAAATAGTATGTGTGTCGCATACATGAATCCAGAAATATCCATACGTGTTGTAAGAATCACATAAAACTATCTAGAACTGAAGTACAGTAATTGACAAGTAAATGAAAGAACTATCAGTGAATGTACTCGCCTGATGTCTGAATGTCCAAAGTAAATATACTGTCCGATGAGAGGTGTCTGGCTCCAAATTAGAACAACACAAGTCACAACATATCCAGAAGGGTAATATAAAGTACTACAATGCATTCTACATGAATCTAGGTCAAACTAGGCCAAAGTCAACCCTTGGTCAACTCTGGTCAACTGCACTAGTCAAACTAGGTCAAACTAGGTCATGTCCTAACCCAGCAAGTCTTACTAGGCCTAACCAAGACTATCCTAGCAAGCACACATCAATACAAGGCTATACAAGCCAACATACACCCAACTCTATATAGCATGCAATTATTCAATACTCAACTAGGCAAGAATTCACATTGGATATACACTAGGCAATCTATTACTTTAAGCTATATATGTCTACACATATATATACATACATATATTGGTATTGACATTAGGTCTATAATTATGGCATTTCAAATGGTTATATAAACTTATATATTACAACACAATATTCTAACGTATATATAATATACATACATAGCTAAGTTAACTATATTCATAAATACTTATTTAAGAGGCTATGTGTGTGTATGTGAACATGGCAAAGGGGCAAGTGAGGGTTAAATGGGCATACATAGTGTATATATATGAAAGAGTGTCAAAGTGTAAGTGAACAATGTGTCAAGTGTGATAGTGTCAACATAGTGTAAGGGGGTACATGAGGTAATATAGGATTTGTGTTAACATAGAACATTACATCTTATTAACTTGTATATTGCATACATTACATCTATTATTATATTACATTCATGCTTGCATTCATTCATCATTCATTTATTCTCTTGTACTACTATATGCACCATACATTACATACTATGGAACCTACATATTCATTACAAGCCATACTTATACATGCTTACATTAGATAGGATACTTACACCTCATACATTATTTATTTAAACATTTACTCATGCTTGCATTCTCTATTTAATTACATAATGTATATACATTAACATGGGTTAAAATCAAATAGAACATTATATTACACACAAGGGTGCACAAAATGCATATGCCGAATAGTAACTCCTACTAATAATCAATACTGTACCATCTCAGCATGAATTAAAATCTAGGATTAAAGTATGTTATAGATCTATGTGTTAGCTTTCCGAAACTTTAAACGGATCGCGTTTTCGTTTCCGAAAACTCCCGAAATCGCGAAAACACCGAGAACGCGTTTGTCTTTCGTACAGCTGACACTCAAATAATTCTCCAGAAAGTTACAGAAAGAATTAGGCCTATTAATACATGTTTTTGGAAAGCTAACTTCAATACGCTTCTTTTAAAAAAAATGGAGATTAAACCGAGCTTTGAGCTAGAAGTTATGACATTTCTAAGTTATGGCTGAAATTAAAATCGTGGATAAAAATCATGACGGATTTGGGTAGTTTGAGACAAAAGAACACAAGTATATAACATAATATATCAAGAACTCACTCTCTACACTAATATATACATATATATATGAGACACTACAGAACACATCTCCAATACAAAAATATGAGATTAAATATGTAATAATTCATTCATACATAACAACAACACAGTGTGTCCAAATTTGGGGTTTTCCCACATGGACACAAACACAACACAAAGGACACTCCTATGACCTCCAAATGGACACGAAATAGACACAAATGGAGATACAAACATGGGGGTCATTCCTATGGGTTCAAAATAGACCTATATGCATGAGGAAATGAAAAAGAGAAGGGATTTATACCTCCGGGTAGATCGAATCGAAGAAAAACCTTCCCGGAGCGACACCGACACGTAGAGATTCCAAAAGGACACGAACGAGCTCCGAATCCTCCCAAACTTGGGTAGCTTCCTCCTTAGCTAGAATGGAGAAGGAAAAAAGAAGATTTGGTGGCGAAATGGAAGGATTTGGTGGAGAAATGGAAGGATTTGGTGGAGAAATTGCTAGGGATTGCTCTCTAGAAATTTAGGGAAGAACAAGAGAGAGAGTGTGGATGAGAATAATGAATTGAACTTGAGCCTATCCTCTCCCAAAGTGGCTGGCCATATGGGGCTATTTGTCCTATTATGGTAAGGTCCAAAATGCCCCCACTAACCTATTCTATGAGTATTAGGAAAGGGCTAATTGGTTGGGGCTAAATTAGTCATTCTAAAGTCTCTAATCACACTAACCTTATCCATAATAATTAGTCTAACCTCTAACTAAAATATTTCTATCATGTGAACTAAAATTAATATTATGTGGGCCATGTCTAACTAGTGTGTTGGTCCCACTAGAGTCAAACTACCCCCGGGTCCCCGTTTCAAGTCGGATTGAGCTGAAATTCGAACCCGACTCAAATAATCCTAAAACAATATCATAAATAATAAAATAAATTTCAAAAATATTTCAAAAATACAAAATGACAAAAATATTCCTGTTTCTGAAAACTGGAGATGACAAATTCCTCGAAATTAAAACCAAACAATAGTAAAATGTCAAAATCACAAGTCATAATTTTAAATAGTTTAAAAATGATTAAAAATTACCAAAAATCATAATATGAAATAATAATCAATAAATAATAATTATAATTACAAAATTTCAAAATTACCCTCATCTAGAAAACTGGGTGTTACAGCGGTAAAACGAGGAACAGACACAAAAAAGTCGTATCAGTCCACTCTCGCCAGCACCCTACGACAGGCTGGCATGGTGCTACACTTCCAGGACTGATGGTGGAATCGGAAAATGAAAGCGTCATCAGCCGTAACGCCGTCTTTTGCTTCAGGCCTCATCAAAGACCGGCAGTGCATTAACAGCCACCCCATCAGATAATGGTATGGCAGCTCTATGCGCTCAAAATCTATCATCGTGTCACGGGCGATGATCTTGGAAGAAAAGGCACGAAGGCCATGGTGTATGCTGCATACCATGGCCGGAAGAAGGGCCAGTCTGACCCTAAAAACCAGCTTTACGGAGGGAAGGATAAAGTGGCGGCTGATCCTCTCAATGGAACCTGCCCCTCCTGAGACCACGCAGTTACGTAGCTACACCATCCAGAATCCTGCAAGGAGCGCCTTCTCCGACAGTCGCTGAGTACCATGATAAAAATAACTAAAGGAGTCAGTTTGACTCCCGAATATGTTGTCCGTGGACCTCGATCTCTTGGCGGTCGACGCCAGGTTTTGTACCTCCTCCGGGGTTTGAGGATCTCGGGAAGAAACCCGGCCTAAGGCGCCTAGTGTGAAAAGGTATAACACCCAGGACTTGGTGTGAGGAATGCTCCCTTCCGAGCTACCATCTTTCTTGATGGCCGTCTGGTGACAAGTACTGTGGTGACATAACAATTCCCGATATACGGCAACAAAGCCCAGGAACTGCCGATCCAAATCCTTGAGCTCTTCGCTCGTAAGGGTCTACACTTCAAAGACTTCTTCCCCCCAGGGCAGCTTAGAGATAACGTACATCTCATGGAGAGCGAGTTCCAGCTCCCCTCTAGGCGTGAAGAAGGTTTCCGTCCGCCGGTTGTATATCTCCAGGAGAGCCATGAACAATGGCTTATTTATGGGTAGACCATGACAGGTGCCTCGAATGGCGTGGTAGAGGCCGATCTCATGCAAGGGAGTCTCGTACTTCCGTAAAATCTATGTGGTCAAGTTGGCCCACGCAGGAATAGGGTTTATCCAGTTCAGCAATGCCAACCGGTCGACGGAATAGGACCCTTTCCGAGCAAGCTGGTTCAAGAAGGTGTTAGCTTGAGAGAATGTGAAATTGGGACCGGATACGTTTATGAAGGTACCCGGAGCCAGTCCCGTCACGTACCGACTGACCAGTTCCCTTCCCGCATACGCTGACCCCAAATTCCTATTGTAATAAATGTTTCCCACAAACATCCCCGACTTGCTTGGAGTCAAGGAGTCTACCATCTTTCTGTCCAGCGGTAACATATTGAACCATGACAGAGGAAAATGACGCTCTATCGGAGGGATATGGATCTCCACCCCGTCAAGATTAAAGTCCCAACTCTCGGATATATCCAGCACTCGGGGGTTCTTTACAGACAAAGCATCCCCAAAGAGGAACGCCGGCTTCAGGTATTTCCCCTCCAATTGCCCCGAGTTCATCATGGCACAGCGAGAGTAAAAGGGCTGGTTCTTGATAGCAATCAGCCTCTCCAAAGGCTCTTTTGGAAGCTGGTTTGTCACATACTCGACTATATGGTCATATCGATAGCCCAGAGCAGATTGGGCACGACCCACCAGAGGCTCTCCCGCTGTATTAACTGGCAGATTCACTGAAGAAGGACAAAAGAAACAAGTTAAAAGATGGTTAAAACAAAACCACCGAGTGTTTTGGCTTATGCGGCCCAGTTCACATGAGCTTATGAGGCTCTGTTTAAAGACGAGCTTATGCGGTTCTGTTTAAATACGAGCTTATGCGGTTCTGTTTTAAAAGAGCTCATGCGGCTCTGTTTGAACATGAGCTTATGCGGCACTAATTAGCGTAAGCTTATGCGGCTCTATTTAGCGGGGCTAATGCGGTTCTGCTTAGCGGAGCGTTATGCGGCTCAATTCAGAGGAGCTTATGCGGCTCGATTTAGCACAGCTTCTGCGGCCCAGTCCAGATGAGCTTATGCGGTCCTGTTTGAGGGGGCTTCATGCGGTTCGATTCAGAGGGACTTATGCGGCACTGTTCGAAGGGCCATTATGCGATTCAGTTTATGAAGTATTTATGTGGCCACTAGACAAACTCCCATGCGGCTCGGACATGGGGCATACCCCATGCGACTCGGGACATACATGCGGTCCATACAATTTGAACAGTTCAATGAAGACGAGGGACGCATTAAAGGCTTGTGCATAAACCATGCAACAGAGCCATTTTTTGTTAGGGTTTCGAAGTATAAGATCCTCCCAAACCCTTACCAGCAATAGAGGGGTGGATGTCGGGATGAACTTCAGACGCCGTGGTTGACGAAGAAGCCACTCCCTTACCCTTCGCCGCAGCCTTGGAAGACTTGGGGGCCATTGTTGATTGATGAGCAGAGAAGGAAGACGAAGACAGCAACTTAGGGCAGAAAGAGTTGAAGACAGAAGAAAGTAAAGAAATCTCTCAGTCCAAAAATGCTACTATTTATAGGCAGAAGGAGGGGGGCTCATAGACCGAGGGACACTTCGATCCGCGTGCTGCATAAAAACAAAATCGACTCTTCAGTCATCGAGGCAAATACGAATATTTAAAACCGACCCTTGGGATCTTGCCCCAAAAGGCGGCTTTAAATCCAAAGCAAATCAAGAGTAATTATTGAGACGCACACATGGCAGGAGACGCACACGTGGCAGAAAGTCTATGCGGCCAGACAGTCCATACGTCTAGGAAGTCCATGCGGCTAGAACATCCTATGCGGCCAGAAGAGTTTACATAGCCATGCTTCTTATTCAAAGTATTTCAATTTTGCAAATTGAAAACTTTGAAGGGGGTCTTGTAGAAGCATAAAAAAGAACAAGAAAAAACCTATGCGGCTCAGTCAGAAAGAGCCTCATGCGGCTCAGGAATCCATTAGAAATTCATGCGATTCAAAAGTCCTTTAGAGCCTCATAGCTCAATGCGGCTCAGGAAGGAGCCACGTGGCCCAAAGCAGTTTGCCTCTACAGCTGGCCATAGAGCAACTGCCTCATTAAATGCCCTAACGGCAGCTCTGACAGAAAGGCGAGGTGACAATTTTGACATGACATAAAGCTAAAATGATAGCTCTGACATGATGGTGTGCTCCTAGGGAAAAGAAGAAAATATTTTATATAGCTGGCATGATCCGCCAAGTCCCAAAGCTCCCTATGCGGTTGCCACCCCTATGCGGTTGCCATCTACATGTGGCTACCCTCTTCATGCGGCTTCCTCCTTCATGCGGCTGCCACCTTTATGCGGCTGCCTCCTTCATGCGGCTGCCTCCTTCACGAGGCTGCCACCCTCATGCGGCTGCTACCTTCATGCGGCTAGGATCGTGGGGGGCCACCCGTATGTGGTTCACTTAGATACCGCACTCATACATCTCTGTCAGGACATCCCACTCACGACAGTTGAGACACGTGGCGGTCCTCACGACATTTGAGACACGTGGCGGTCCTCATAACAGTTGAGACACGTGGCGGTCTTATCCCCTCGGAGTTATGGCTACTAGCAAATCATAACAACCCAAATTTGTTACAATCATTATAATTACCCGGATCAAATCAGATTTATTGCAATTAAGCAGATTGAACACGTGGCGGAAGATACGAGCTTGTCATGACAAATCATGAAGATTCGTGGCAATCAATATTAATTTCCCATATGGATTTGGCGCAATCAACATTAACTGTCCAGATTTGTCGCAATCAAGATTAACGGCCTAGATTAATTGCCAACAAAACAGGATCAAGGAAATTGGTAATTAATCCCCAAACCGCCGACTTTTCAGGGAGGCAATCATTGTAAACCCTAATGATCACACCCACTCCTATTAATAGCGAGGTGCCATTCCCTTGCAAGAGAGGAGGAAGAGAATTCCAGAGAGAGAGGACCTCTAGCGGAATACACAGAGAAACAAAGGCACGCACAGAAGAGTCTCCCCACACATTATGAGAGCATTTTTTCATCAGAGCCAAGGCTACGTCCGATCGTCCAAGGAGTAAGGCGGAGCTACCGTCGCTTTTTCGAGCCTCTACCGTCACCCCCAGAATCAAAAATAAACAATCGTACTTAGATTGCTATACCTAGGTTTTCATTCCTAGTTTTTCTTTGTACGAGCGAGTTTGTATTGTGAGTCTAAGTTCAGTCCTCCTATAAAATTGTTCTGTACTTTTACAATAAACGGCAAACAGTCCCCTCTCCCCGTGGCTCCTACTCCTCCTCCCTGTGGTCGCGCCGGTGCTCCTTCGGGCTCCCCCTTCCTCCCTTGCCGGTTGGCCCCTTGCGTCGGCCGGAGCATAGTGCTCCCTCTTCCCCCTGGCGGTCCGGAGCTCCGCCACTTCAACCAACGCCCCCGACGATGCTCCCGTGGCCCTCTTCGCCATGACGCGGCCGTCGCCCGCCGTGGCTCCCGCAGCACCCCGATGGCGCTTCCCCTCCCCATCTGGCAGCGGGTGAGGGTCCCGAGCCCCCTTCCCTCGGGCCCAGCACTAGGCCACGCCCCACCAACCCCCTCAGGACCCGTACGGGTCTGTCCCGAGCGTCTCGGGCTTTGTGCCCCTTTTTGTTTTTTGAATTTTTGAATTCTATACTCCTCCTTGGGCTGTGGGCCTGTTCTCTGTGTTTGTTTTCTTTTCAATAAAATTTCTGGGTTAAATATATATATATATATATATATATATATATATTTTATATATATTTCTGGGTTAAATATATATATATATATATATATATATATATATATATACACAACTCGGTCAAATATCCCATCATCAAGCAGTGAACTACGTCTGCAAACAGTCAGAAACAAGGGATGGTACATAGATCCATAATGAGCCACTATTCCATGATACGGTCTGGTATAGGTACAGGAACTAACCATTCTATATGAATGCATGTTAAAGACAACTTTAGAACATATGGGTAGGTGAATAAGGATATAGCATCGGAGCACGAGTCGACGTCAAATCATGAGCCGATAAACGCACATATACTAGTATACCTATCGACCTTACCTATCATCCAGCTAGTGGCCGCTGCCGGATATATCCCCTATTATACATATATGCCCATAACCTGGTAACACTGATGCTAAAATAACTGTCTGTCCTATACGCCTACTGATTGTCTTTCCCGCCCCCGAACTGTGTAAGTCGTATCCATGACTCAGACAATCCATATCTCAATGTGAATCTCTAACCTAGACACCATCTAACTTTATATATACCGACACAGAAACCACTCGCATCGATGATTAGTCGAGTGCGTAAGCTCATGCCAACATAATGAATCCTCACTCTCAGTGTCGTGTAATATCTCGTGACAATTCATAGAAGTTATTTAGGATAACTTCATAGTTCCGGGTACGTCTGCTAACTCCAAGTCACACACTCACCCATAACATCAATAACATCCTCTATATCACCCAAGTCATCCTTGGATGCATGCTACTAGTGTCACCAACAACAACATAAGAATAGATATAAATAATTTAAACAGAACAAGTATGGCAAAGTATCTTGCCTGGAGGTGATGTGATGATCTACTGATGTCCAGCAAGAAAAATTATCAAGCCAAAAAAAAGCAGCAACAGTGGGACTTCCGCAAACATCTCCGGATGATGAAACAAACGTCACCAACATTTTCGATATAAGGAAAATAGCTAAGATAGACTACCCATAAGTCAAATTCTGGACACGAAGGAAAATCGATAATTTTAGGTCAAAATGCGGTCCCACTTTGCACCAAAAAATATGCCAGGATAAAATTCCTTTAAACCTAGAAAACTATATGTCTACAAGTTTAGAATGACAATATGAACCCAATGTTATATCCAAAATTGGATTCCGATGAGCCGATCTCAAAATGACCCGTTGACTCGGACCATGGAACCTAATTTGTACTAAAATGCGTACTGGGGCCACGTTGCTCCAAATTCAACAAATTATATATCATTTCTGATCAGAACGATGCCACGGTCCACTAGTGGCATCAGAATTGGAATCCGGAGTCCCGGATCCAAAATCAAAATATTATAAGTTGGAAATTATGAGTTTGGACGGCCAAGTTTGGCATCAAATTCAACCAATCAAACGTCCTCACAATGGAATAAAAATTCTATCACAAGAAGAGGATCATACCAGCTTTGCACAAGATCTGGTGGCTCATCAAATAAGGCTGCGATAGGGGAGAAATAAATCCGCAAAATTGTATCGATGAAATTGTCAAAAATAAATACAATTATTTAACCAACATGTAGGCCAGTTTTAATATATCAAATGATCAAATTTACGGATGAAATTTTAGGTGAAGGTAGTGCTACATACCGAGATTGCGGTGGAAAAGATAGTTTGAAGATCCAATGGTCGAATTGTCCAGAAAACATGCACAAAGTCGATGTCATAAAACACACTTTCTAACTTGGCGTTCCTCGTGCACGTCGACTAGATCGGTTCCAAAATACAAAAATCAACTTTAGCGATCGCCAGAAAGGATAGGGCTGTACTAGGGCTCCTTCTTCGTCCGAGGATAGTGCGCGAGGGGCACTACTGTATGCTTGACCTAGGCGTGGTCGTCGTTACGCATACGGGAGGGCATGCATGGTATGATGCTACCGCCGGAGGGGCCATATGGCACGTGCATCGAGCTCACCGGGGACTCGCCAAGCGGTATACGAGGGCGACGCGTGGCTCACATAGCGGCAGGAAATCGGAGCACCACCAGAAAACTCGAGCAACAACAGCGGCTGCAACAGCAGTAATTGGCTGCTGCCTGCTTGGCCGGGTGGTGCACGGCTGCAGTGTGATGGGGCACCACCAGGGGGTCATCGGGGTATCTACGACGGCCACACGCCGATGACAGTGGTGGTTATTGCTACAGCGACTGTAGCAACATAGGTGCTGGCAGTAGCCGCCGTAGAACAGCAACAGCGTACGCACACACAGGAGAAGCGATGTTGCACGCAGCTGTACCGGGTTACGGTGCCACCACGTACAGTGAGTGGTTGCTGACCGAGGATGTTGTGGGGAGGCCGACGATAAGAGCAGCAGTAACGATAATTAAAAGAGAATAGGGAAGTGAAGAAGACGATAAAGGAGAAGATAGAAAAGAAGATAAATATGGAGGTTTTTATCGTGGGGTGGTAGCTTTCTAGGTTTAGGAGGAGAAGAAGAAGAAAAGAAAGGAAAGAATTGAGGGGGAAAGCTAATCGGCCTGCATAGGGATGGGGTTGGTGGGTAGATGGATGGGGGTGTGAGTGTGTGTTTGTTATACTGCTGGAAGGGGTGATATTGAGTGTGTGTGTGTGTGTGTGTGTGTGTGTGTGTGTGTGTGTGTGTGTGTGTTTTAGTGTGTAGGTTGGGTAATGTGACTTGAGTGGCACTTGAGTGTGTGTGTGAGTGATAGGTGAGGTTTAATAACAACACCATTGGGTTGGCACATTTATGGTTTAGTATTAATGGAGAGAGGGTAGTGTGTGATATAAGTAAATGGTCATTTATGGTAGGGGTTTAATGGAGTTATCCATGGGGGTTATGAGTGGGTGAACTAGGCATTTGGTATTTTGTAAAGAGGAGAAATGATGTGGGGGTGTTATGTGGGTGTCATGGGAATGGGCATATGAGTTTGGATTGGGTTCTTAGGCTAGGATGGGTTAGGTTTTGGCTTGGTATGACCATGACTAGAATTTAGGTCATTTATGATCATTGGTGTATAAATAGCATATGCAGGCTCAATTAGATGACACAAAAGTAGCATACGTGTAGTAGGCTCAAAATAGGTCAAAATTATATATTGGGTCAATTAGGTTGGATCGATGTCGAGTCCTGAAATTAAATTAGAAATTAGGTCAAGTTTTACGATAGATGGTCAAATAGCCTAAACTGGCCCAAAAGTTGTACGATGAAAATAGAATGTAATGGAACAAGTTTGAGTCGGACATGTTATATCAAAATAAAGATAAACTTGTCTAGATCAAAACTCATGCAGGACATTTTGAGAGATTGGCATTCATTTCGCTCCAAAAAGTAAAGCCACAAAAAAGTATATTTAATAATCAAAACTAAATATAATAAAATATCTATTGAAAATAATTTATTTATAAAAAGCTAAAAATAAACCCTAAAATCCAGGGAGCTTACAACCTATCCACATTAGAGAATTTCATCCTTGAAATTACACTAAAGCATGTTATAAAAGGATAGAAGATTAGTATCTAAAGGTGTCTAAGCCTGACTAGTCATATATGGTTCATGGGATGCTAACGCCACTAGGATCTAAGTTGCATATCCTACCAAGTTCTAGGGTATACTAAACTCTAGATGCACCTTAACTTTATAAATGCAACAACAAAACTATTGTCGTGATCCTACCAGTAAGGGTTCTGGGAGCACATTTTCTAAGAAGGAATACGAGAATTAGGTTCTGTAAATAATCTAAAGGGACCTAGGTACTACCATGGTCCTATTGGTCAATAACTCTATAAGGGAGTTAGTATCAATTCATTGTTACTCCAATATGGGTCAGGGTTTCATCAGGTTAGAACGAATTGACTTGGAAATAACTGGTTGAGGTGGCATGGAGGGTTTTATAATTGCATAATAAGAAGACAAGTTTGAAAGAACTGCGAACGGAGAAGTTGTGGATTATGGTAAGGAGAACTTTCATAAGTTCAAGGAGTAATTTTCACAAGAATAAGGCATGACTAGGTAGGCACTTAGTCAAGAAATTTGGAAGAAATGGTGCTTATAGTAATACGAATATTAGGAACAAAGAGGTATAGAAATCAAGGATTTGATTTTTTTTATTTTTGAAATTATTGCACGACTAGGGAAGGAATGGGATCTTCTCAATCACATAATTTAGAATAATTTGTACTGCCAAATCACAAAACTACGATTGCGAACATAGAATAGGCAATCACAAAATAAAAGGATAGTGGTACGGTCTATATCGAAACCACAACTTCTGGTTACTAAAATAATCTTAGGTTTCTGATAATTAAATAGAGTGAAGATAATGCACACCAACTCATATTGTCGCATAATCAATCTATCTTGGTTCCCTATGATAATATATGATTCCTAAAATGCGATTATCTAATCTTAAACCAGAATCTAACTCATATGTCTTAAAATTCTTCTTTCTATCTCTTTTCTACCAGCTCACACTATTTTGTGGCTAACCTCCTCAAATGTAACTGCATCAATACGATATTAAGATGCTGATAATATAATCTGCCAAGATCTTTAACCATCCTCGATCCTTGAAAATCTAGCATAGCATTTAATTTTAGTATCTTTTTACATCCATAAAACAAACTCATCTCCAAGAATTTTACTATCCACCATTTACAACTCAAATCTTAGGTTCCATTTATCAATCTATTTAAGGATGCTCTTACTTTTATTTCATTCCCGTATTTATATCTTGAAGTTTTATTTCCTTCTTTTCTCATGCCATTACATTTCTTGTCCTTGTTTCTGAATGTCATAATCTTGATCATGAGCCTGTCAATAATCTATGGTATTGGTTTCCTATTACATATTTGTATGTCATAACCATTTCCTAACTTGAGCTTTGCCTTGTCATAAAACTTGTATTATTCATTTTCTTGAGCTAGCCTCCCCATTCTTTATTTGTATCTCAACTTCAGGTTGGCTATACAACCACAACTTGCTTAAGATATATCCTTTCAGTAATCCTCGTTGAATCATCATAGATAATCCTTATCATAATCCTAATTGACACTTCTTAATTTCCATATTCCTACTATTTCATCATTGCTCCTCTTAAATTGTTCTTCCTAAATAAAGTACCGCTCCAATGATTCTTCCCTTTTTATATCCACTACTTATACCTTAATCCAAACACAATTGTTCTAGTTATAATTCATCTAGAATTACTAACTAACCTGCATCGATCAAGGATTCACTAATCTACTTAAGGTACGATTTTCTAACTCTACTCTCAAATCCTTAGCTATAACTAACTACAGAAGATAAAAAAATCAAAATCAATCCTTAAACTCAATTAACCCTTAGAGTCTATACTATACTCCTATAAGTCATATATTGAATCTCCTAGCAGTATAATCAATGTTCTACCCCATTCCAACTATAAGTAAGCTAATTCTAACAAGCACGCCTAATAATTTTACACCTTCCTGCTAGGTAAAGTTCGGGATTGAGTTAAACAAACCCCCGGATCTAATATAGTATAACCATATTAATCAATCTTCTAGTCATGGTTTCTAATAGGTAGTTCAAGGCTAGGTTCAACAAATATAGATATGGTTGTCCAATCTATCTTAGACCTGCCTACTCTACTCTTTACCCCTAGATCACATATCATTCTGATATTATCAATTGATATTAATCTCTCAAGAGAAGATCGTTTAGGCCTCTATCCAATGGAAATTTCATTTCCTAACGTATATTCATGATTTCTATATCTTCAAAGTGAAAGTTTATCGAATCCAGGTGCAATATAAACTCCTATAAAAATTTACATTAAGTCATAAAAATCATATTTCATCAAATTATTTTATCCTGACGGGGTCCTTGAGCTCTATTAGATGTTTTTCTTCAGGTCGGCACTCCTAACCGATGAGTAACTATAGCTCAATCTAAAATCCAATTGTGTCTTCCTTCAAGTTGTATTCTTATTCACTTCAACCTTATAATCGAGGAACCTTTTGTATTCTTCTAATCAACCCATATGAATCATGTAAACTTCTATTCAAGACTCTATTTAGCTTAGGTAAAGGGTAACATGGTTTGGTCTGATGGTCCTAAGGTATTTAGTTAAGCGTTACACTGTACTTTATTCTAGCTTATCACCTTGGAGGAGTATCTATAAAATCCTACCCACCTTAACTAATCACCTAGTCCTGCCAAGCATGGGTTCCTATATCCTTCAAGTAAAAAAAATTCCCATTGCGATAATAAAATTCTATGCATGCCTTTGTCTAGTTATCAATAGTACACTCATGAAATCATTCCATCCTCAAGTCATATCCTCTAGAAGTCTTTTGTAACACTACCAAAATACAGTAAATTAGCGACGACACATTAGCGACGGATAAAATCCGTCGGCGTTAGCGACAGATTTGTGGCAAATAGCCGACGGAGTACCAACGACAAGTCGATACATTTTTTTTATTTTAAGGGGGAGAAAAGGTCGCTCATCCTGTTTTCCATAAATAAATTCTATTTATTTATTGTGTTTCTGAGAAAATTACAACTGTAGGAATCTGATCTAGAAGACGATCACTTTATCCCTTGGACGATACGATGAAGAAGGCTCGGACCTCGAAGAACTTGGACAGCAACTGGGCAATCTCTCTGTTCTCTTTGAATTGAATGTGGTGTCTGTTGAAGGTAGAGAAACTCTCTTTTATAGAGTTCTGGATAACTGCTCTGGACATACGCTCAGTCAGTTACTTGACGTGTGCATAACTGCAGGGACGCGTGGCAAATTTTGGTGGAGACACGTTGGAGTGCGATTGAGAGTAGTGGAGTATATCCAGGAGAGATTGATGGCATGAATGCCATGTTGCATAACTTCTGAATGAGTGGGTAACCGAATACAGGACACATGAGAACGTGTGTTGACTGTACATTTGAAGTCATTCTGAATGCATTTGCTTTGATACGCTGTCTTTTGGAGAAGTATGACTAGCATACGATGTCTTGTTTGAAGAGGAGTCGTATGGAGTCCATACGCTATCTTTTGGATACGTATGTCTTGCATACGCTGACTTGGATAGCAAGGAGTCATATGGAGTCTATACGCTCACTTGGGTGACAAAAAGTCGTATGGAGTATATACGCTCACTTGATGAGGAGGCATTACCCGAGTGAGGAGGGCATCGCTCGGTTGCAGCTGATCTGTCATTACCTCAAAGTGATTGATGAACTGACTTGGGGAGGTGGTCCCATCAAAAAAAGAGATGGTCGGAGGCTTGTATTTTGGGGGGGACGATACATCCTTCCATTGTATGGGGTAAGGCTGCTTGATACCTAATCTTTGTAAGCCATCCTTTTGCTTGAACGCTTCGAATTGAGACCGAAGATTCTTTAACTCTTCAGTGACCGCTCCGGAAGATTGCGGTGTCGTTGCTTGTTGGACATAATTGGGAGGAGGGACTGCAGTATATGTACCACCCCCAGCTCCGGACTGACTTGGAGTGGGCTGTACATGAACATTAGACTGTACCCCCAGAATAGTAGAAGGTCCCAGGTTTGGGGCAACAGGAGTATTTAATACCACTGGTGGTACTGTTTGTTGAACTTGCTGAGTTTGTTGCTGAGCTTGTATAAGAGTATGCATAGCAGTCAATGTATCCGCCATGGCTTGTAACTGTTGTTCCAAGGAAGAAATCCTTTGTTTATGAGCCTCAGTGCTAGTCGAAGGTTCATGATTGCCATCTACCATATCAGTGGTAATTATTCGAGGTATCGACGATGAAACAGTCTGTTTTGAATCGTCGCTATGAGAGTCAGCATCTTTCCCGGGGCTATTCACGGGAGTTAATACTGGAAAGTTGGACTCTCCTAGGAAGTCCTCCGTGGTCTCAGGATTATCACCTGGATGAGAAGAAGAAGAGACCCTGGTCGAAGATCTGGTTCTGGATCTGGTGCCGAGGTAAATACCGTCTTCAGAATCTAACATAGAATCAGATCGTATTCTACCCCCAGTATTTCTGGAGGTCATGTTGACGGAAGCATAAAGAGGTTCGTCTTCGTCTGGTATTGGTTCATGTTGAATCCGTTCGAAGACGGATCGTCTTTTCGGTGAACAACAACACTGGATCACGACCCGAGGTTAGAAGTTACAACAATGCTCTTCATGACGAATATAAGTAATGTCAGAGACAGATGGAGTGTTGATTCTCCGCTTGTTTTGCAGATGTTCCTGGAGATCTGCGAAAACAGACTGGGAAGTGTTTGAAGATAGTCTCTGTGTAGAAACTTGTCTTTTATTCTTCTGTCTTTTTGGTTCTTGAATGTATAAAGACCGATTGATCTGAGCGATATAGTTCTTAGCATATTGTGCATCAGGGTCCATTATACTTGTCCCAGTTTGATAAGGCTTCTTTATGCCGGAAGTAGAACCGAGATGATTCCGGTTAAGCTTGTTATGAAGGTCCATAGGAGGTACAACTTTGGTATAAGTCCTGGATACTTGCAATTTGCCTTTCTCGGATCGAGAAATTTTGAGAGAAGGAAGATGAACATTATTCCGACTGGGAGTCGGTAATAATCCATCTTTAGAGGAAGTAGCCAAAAGGCATTTTCCTTTGTTTGATCTAGTAAGAGTACTAGTCAAATTAACCCCAGAGGTAAAAACCTTAGGAGCAGAGGAGTTGACTAAAGAGTCATTCTCCTTGGTTGGCACAAGATGTGCAAGGTGTGGGGGAATCTTCAGAGAATTTTTGTCATACGCTGCCTTTTGACTAGCGTATGGTTGGTCAATGATTGCCATACGCACAGAGTCATTAATGGCTAAAGAGCCGACTGCTGTCGTAGGAGTAGAAGAAGAAGAGACTTTGACATGTCCAGAGATGGGTTTCCTTGGACACGCTGACTTGGCTAAAGAACCCATTTTGTCAGCGTGACTAGGAGAAGCCACTGTTGCTGTATTCAGAGAAGCCGAGGCGTGCTTCGCTGAGGTTGGAGACGTGTTCTTGTCAGCGTGGGAAGTGACAGAAGCGTCTCGGGCCGTCGGAGAAGACTTAGGGACATAAACAGAACGTCCCTTCTTCTTGGCAGAGTGAAAAGCGGAGGAAGCCGTTCGGCCCTCCTTCGTCTTGAGCATCTCTTCATAAGCAGATTGGTCGAATTGTACGACCATCATCTTCTTTGTCGAACCGATCGACGAAGTATCGCATTGAGTTGTTGCTGTCTCGTTATAGGAGACAGCTTTTCCCAGCAGAGTCGCCAATTTGTTTTCCATAAATAAATTCTATTTATTTATTGTGTTTCTGAGAAAATTACAAATGTAGGAATCTGATCTAGAAGACGATCACTTTATCCCTTGGACGATGCGATGAAGAAGGCTCGGACCTCGAAGAACTTGGACAGCAACTGGGCAATCTCTCTGTTCTCTCTGAATTGAATGTGGTGTATGTTGAAGGTGGAGAAACTCTCTTTTATAGAGTTTTGGATAACTGCTCTGGGCATACGCTCAATCAGTTACTTGACGTGTGCATAACTGCAGGGACGCATGGCAAATTTTGGTGGGGACACGTTGGAGTGCGGTTGAGAGTAGTGGAGTATATCCAGGAGAGATTGATGGCATGAATGCTATGTTGCATAACTTCTGAATGAGTGGGTAACCGAATACAGGACACATGAGAACGTGTGTTGACTGTACATTTGAAGTCATTCTGAATGCATTTGCTTTGATACGCTGTCTTTTGGAGAAGTTTGACTAGCATACGCTGTCTTGTTTGAAGAGGAGTCGTATGGAGTCCATACGCTATCTTTTGGTTACGTATGTCTTGCATACGCTGACTTGGATAGCAAGGAGTCATATGGAGTCTATACGCTCACTTGGGTGACAAAAAGTCGTATGGAGTATATACGCTCACTTGATGAGGAGGCGTATGTACTTCATACGACTCCTCATCAAGGCAGCGTATGGACTTCATACGACTCCTCATCAAGGCAGCGTATGTACTCCATACGACTCCTCATCAAGTGAGCGTATATACTCCATACGACTTTTTGTCACCCAAGTGAGCATATAGACTCCATATGACTCCTTGCTATCCAAGTCAGCGTATGCAAGACATATGTATCCAAAAGACAGCGTATGGACTCCATACGACTCCTCTTCAAACAAGACAGCGTATGCTAGTCATACTTCTCCAAAAGACAGCGTATCAAAGCAAATGCATTCAGAATGACTTCAAATGTACAGTCAACACACGTTCTTATGTGTCCTGTATTCGGTTACCCACTCATTCAGAAGTTATGCAATATGGCATTCATGCCATCAATCTCTCCTGGATATACTCCACTACTCTCAACCGCACTCCAACGTGTCTCCATCAAAATTCGCCATGCGTCCCTGCAGTTATGCACACGTCAAGTAACTGACTGAGCGTATGCCCAGAGCAGTTATCCAGAACTCTATAAAAGAGAGTTTCTCTACCTTCGACAGACACCACATTCCATTCAGTGAGAACAGAGAGATTGCCCAGTTGTTGTCCAAGTTCTGCGAGGTTCGAGCCTTCTTCGTCGCATCGTCCAAGGGATAAAGTGATCGTCATCTAGATCAGATTCCTACAGTTGTAATTTTTTCAGAAACACAATAAATAAATAGAATTTATTTATGGAAAACATATCCATCGCTAGGGCGTCGGAGATATAACGACGGATAAGCAGCCGTCGCTATGCAATCGATTACTTGGCGGGAATTGTTGGAAGAAGTGGTGGGACAATTCTTCGACTACGTAGCGACGGATATTCCGTCGGCAAGTATCAAAAAGAGCGACGGACTAGCGACGGATAAAATCTGACGCGAGTCCGTCGCTAAATATACGACCCAGACTTAAATTGAAACGACGGGAGAAACTTTTCATTCCTCCCAAATTTACTCTCTCTCCTCTCTCTCTCTCTCTCTCTCTCTCCCGCGGCGGTCGGCGACCTCCCTCTCCTCTCTCTCTCTCCCGTAGCGGTGATCGGCGATCTCTCCTCTCTCTCTCCCTAAGGTAATCCTCTCTCTTTCTCTCTCTCTCTCTCGGTGGTCGTGGGTGCAGCGGGCCGGGGGCGTCGGGGTGGCACGCTCGGGACAGCGCGCTCGATCCGGGGCAGCGGGGGGAGGCGGGGGTGGCGCGCGCGGGGCAGCACGGGGCTAGAGGGGCGGCGGGGTGTGGGAGGGGTACGCTAGGGTTTGTAAGTGTAAGTAGTAGTAATTATCCTAGTTTAAGAAATAGGATGAGAAAGTCTATTGCTTTATATATATATATATATATATATATATATATATATATATATATATATATAAAGAAAAAAAAAATATATATATATATATAAAGAAAATGCAATATGACAAACCCTAGTTTAAGGAATAGGATATATAAAAAAAATGCAATATGACAAACCCTAGTCTTAGCCACATGGAGTTCAACAAAAGAAAATGCAATATAACAAACCCTAGTTTAAGAAATAGGATGCGAAAGTCTATTGCTTTATATATATATATATATATATATATATATATATATATATATATATATATATATATATATATATATATATATCAAGGTTCAAAGTATCGATATCGGAATCGGTATCGGACTTTTCCTATGAGTATTGGTATCGGCGATATCGGTAGAATCGACAGTTTCAGATCGGAGTATCAGATTTTTTGGTATTGGGAAACAAATAATTATCGGTAGTATCGGATTCTTTTACTTGCTTTTACAACCTTATTATGCTTTCAACCTAGGTTCCTAATCGGTATCGGTCTATTCCTATGCTGTTTAATTTTCGTTGTCGAATTGATATTGGAATCGGTATCGGACTATTCCTATGTTGTTTAATTTTCTATGTCGAATTGACCAAAACAAAGACCCCCCAATGTCGGCATCGATCAATATTTGGTATCGGTCGGTATCGGATCGGAACATGCCAAACCGTATTGGTATCGGGCGTATCAGATCGATATTGGCCGATACTTTAAACCATGATATATATATATATATATATATATATATATATATATATATATATATATATATATATATATATATATATATATATATATATATATATATTTACTGACTCGTCAAGTTGAACCGTGTATAACACGCTCGACGCTTAAGAGGAATCATTTGGACTTAGTGGACTATCGAACTATCCGTATCGGACTATCGGTATCGGTATCCACTATCGGTATCGGTATCGCACTATCGGTATCGGTATCAAACTATCGGTATCGGTATTGAACTATCGGTATCGCTAGCGGACTATTGGACTATCGATATTAAACTATCGGTATCGGTATCGGTATCGCACTATCGGTATCGGACTATCGGTATCGGTATCGTACTATCGGTATCGATATCGAACTATCGGTATCGGTATTGAACTATCGGTATCGGTATCCGTATGTACTTAGTATCGATCGTAGCAGATTAGTATCGGTATATCGGTTTGGTATAGGTCGTATCGGATGGTATTGACCTTAGCGAATTGGTATCGTCCTATCCGATATGTATCGGCCGTATAGCTAGAATTCGTACCGGCCTTATCGATTCGGTATCGGCCATATCCGAGCTATACGGCCGATACATATCGGATAGGACGATACCAATTCGCTAATGTCAATACCAATTTGATACGGCCTATACCAAACCTATAGACCGATACTAATCTGATGCGGTCGATACTAAGTACATCCGGCCTATATACCAACGGATCCACCAGTTACATGATTATATATATATACTAATTCTATTTAGTTTGTCTTACAATACAGATTTTCACATCCAATCTGTGATGGATCGTTATTTCGTTGATCGTACATGGATATACAAACGACAACACGAGAGCAGAATAGGTGTGAGTGAAGATTTTCAGGCAGGCGTGGAAGTGTTTCTTAAGTATGCCATGAGCAAAGCTCAGTATATAGACGGTAACATGTTCGATAATGTCTTCAATACTGTCATGGATATTAAAAGAAAGACGAAGGACAATCCAAAAGCAAGACAAAACGTTGCCGAAATATGCAAGCGTCCTTATCTGAACTTGATACAAAGGGGAGGTGGTGGACAATTAAGTAAGCCGATAGCACAATACACATTGAACAAGGAAGATAGATTAATAATCTGCAAGTGGATATCTACTTTAAGATTTCCCGACGGCTATGTGTCAAATTTGTCTAGATGCGCCCATTGCTTTGAAAGAGTTGTTGCCTTCTGCTGTATGGGTTCCGTTGGCCGAACTATCTATATTCTTTAGGGATATTTGTTCAACTAAGTTGACTGTGCAACACATGGTTGAACTTGAGGAGAAGATTATCTTAACAATTTGCAAGTTGGAGAAAATATTTTCTCCTGGCTTCTTTGACAGCATGGAGCATCTATCGATTCATCTAGCATACGAAACCCGTGTCGGTGCATCTGTTCATTATCGATGGATGTACCCGTTTGAAAGGTACATAAAAATTGATATAATTTAAGTTGAATTTCAGTGGGTTTTAAAATTCATTCTTAATTCTCATGATAATTTGTCTCTCTAGATACCTACATCATCTAAAGAAGAAAGTTGGCAACAAGGCTCATATAGAGGCTTCGAAATGCGAAGCATATCTTATCGAAGAGGTGACATACTTCTGCTCCATTTATTTTGATACTCATGTTAAGATAAATCGAAATAGACCTTAAAGGAATGACGAGGACGTTGAGGATGGAGGTATATTCAATGTAAGGGGCAAGCCTATTGGGGCTAGTAAAAAAATGGTGGTTGACTGACGACGAGTATGATGCCGCTCACTTATATGTCTTGTTAAACTGTGACATACAAGAAGTGAGAGATTTGGAGAAGTAAGTCAGTACACTTGCACTCGTTATAATCTCTAATTTGATGAAGTAAGTGACTACACTTATATATTCTTATTTTTTCTAATAGTATATTTAGAGATGAAGTCAAAATCAGGACACCCGATATTACCGATGAGGGACTTCAAAGAAAGGTTGATTGTATATTTTCGTCATGGTTTCGCAAATACGTAAGTAACTGAGATTATAATTGAGGTTGATTTTATATATTCTTATAAAACACGTAAGTAACTGAGATTAGAAATATATAATCTAAAACATTTAAATTATAAATATTAGTTTACAGGTTTTATTGCCTGAAACAACACTCACTAATGAGAGTGTTCGTTATCTGGCATTGGAACCGAAGAAGCAAACAAAGACTTGGCCTGGCTATGTCGTTAATGGCTTCAGGTTTAAGGCAACTCAGAATGCTATAAATGTCGAATTTATCAATGACGGTATCAGTACCAAGGATTCTGGTGTTTGTATAAGAGGCACCATCTATGACGAAGAACCGGACTTTGACTATTATAGAGTTCTTCGGGATATTATAGATTTATAATATACTGGCCCAATGATATGCATATTGTGATGTTCAAATGTGAGTGGTTAGATATGACACCAAATATCGGTTGAAAAATCGATAAACAATTTGGATTTGTCGATATAAATCATCGCAGGAGGTATAGAGGGTCCGATACATTTGCGATAGCAAATCAGGCTATTCAAGTCTACTATACAAGCTACCCAAGGCATCGTAGAGATCGATTTGACTGGTGGGCAGTATGCAAGATTAAATCTAGAAATACATTCAACGTTAGAGACCCAGCATACCAAGAGGACCAGATTGAAAAGTCCCAATACTTGGGATAACACTCGGATACAATGGATGTTGAAGATATTATTGAGAAAAATAGAAGGGAGGAAGAGGTTGATACACAAGACTTAGCTGTCAACCAGGAGAGAGAGAGGCGTATTGTCCCAAATATTGAGGCAGAAGAAGAAGAAGAAGAAGAAGAAGAATTTGATGGAGATGAGGATACAGATGAAATCGACGATGAAGATAAGGATGAGGATGAGGATGAGGAGGAGGATAATGATGAAGATGAGGCCGACGATGAGAACGAAGACGATGATTAGGTTAAATATTATTGTATATTAAAAACACTTCCAATTACGTGAATTAAGTTTGACCTTATAAAAGCAATTACGTGAATTTATGTTTTTTCGTTCGATTATTTACTTATTGCAGATGGCACTTCTAGTCTTTTTCGTCGCGGCGGCACTCGTCTCCCTATTGCTGGTATGTATATTTTAGTTTAGAATTTTATATTCATTTATACTTTTATATCGTTAATTATGTTTATGTGTTCTATTTACAGGTCATGATGGCTGGCCGTGGTCGTGGTGCTGGTGGTGGTCGTGGTGCTGGTACTCGTGGTAGTGGTGGTCGTAGTCGTGGTCGTAGTGGTGCTGGTAGTCGTGGTCGCATTCAATATTTCCGGGACGTGACCCCATCCAGCGAGCTCGACTCGGAGAGTACCTCGGGCACAGACGCATCCCGCTGTCGATCGACAACTTCATCGAGGCATGAGTCTAGATCTGCTAGCGAATCCACCAGTGGATCCCCCAGTTACTGTACAGTCGGCCCCGGAGTACCCCCATACTCCGTTCCGCTATCAGACCCACCAGCGGATCCACCAATGGATCCCCCAGTTACTGCACAGTCGGCCCCGGAGTACCCCCATACTCGGTTCCATCCGGTTCCTGGGGAGTACATACGCGGACCCGCGGATCCTCCGACGGCACCAGAGAGGCCGAGAGGCGAGTTCCGACGAGAGCTATGGCCCGCGGGGACTTCGTAAGTAAATTTAAGTTCATTTATTCAAGTTAATAATCCAGTCGTTTCTTCTTTATAGGTTTTTTCCGTTTAATGTTGCCAGGGATCTTGGAGAAATTATCAGGGCTAACTTCCATGGTCCCTACCTCAACTTTTTGTCGGTGCCCCCAAACTTGAAGTACGTCTAGCTCGACGAGTTGAGGGTATATATCTATATCTTTTGGTTAATTATTAGTTACTCTTTAATCAACCATTTTTTAAATTACGTGATAATTGAATTTGTATGTTAGACGACGTACTGGTGGCCCCTCCATCGCGAGGACGTGATCCACAGGACCTACAGAAGCGCTGCCTCGAAGAAGATACGAGATATGATTCACGACATGAAAATGGGGCAGACGAGGCTAAATTGGATCCGGCAGGACTATTATGAGGACCTCTTAGATATGATGAATACTCCTGCGTACAAGAAGAAATTGGAGAAGGCGAAGGCGAACCGACGGGCCGCGGGGCTTCATACGGAGGGATCAAGGCCCCACGCAGCGACGCTTGCAGATCTGGTGAGATATCGTAAATTCATTTCACTATCGAATTAGGTATTATTAATATACAGAATTAATTAAGTTCTGCAGAAATTTCGTATGCAGACCCAACGGGCGGTGAAGGAGAGAAGGACGCCAGAATCGGTCACCATGCACGACGTGTTCCAACATACGCACAAGAGACGGAAGAACGGGAGCTTCGTCGACGAGAGGGCCAAGGAGACTGATGTAAGTACTTATTTTTATGAGATTTACGTTAGAATTAAAAGTATTCGGACTATAACTTAGGTAAACTTAGGATTCACACTTAACTTAGTGAAACATAGAATTTAGATTACAACTTAGGTAAATCTTATAATATAAACACATTTATTTGATAGGCTGCGTATCGTGAGGCCCTTAGTCGGGCTCAGGTAACTGACACCGAGGATATAGGTGAAACGACGCCTGCCCGGACACCCTCTTCTTTGGCCGCTCACAACGACTTGTTCGTAGATACCGTCGGCGGCTTTAAGAAAGGGCACCTGTAAAGAGTTGGCTCCCTAGGGCCGTTGCACATGGCGACTCAGAGATTTCTACCGACACCGCCTCCTCCCGTGGCCCCGGCAGACGATGATGTTAGGTCGCAGCTTACGTAGCTGCACGAGGCGGTTTCGTTCTTACGGGAGCAAATTGCCACGTACTTTCTGCCTCCGTCTGCTGCTGCCGGTCAGTCTGCTGCTGGTGTCGGTCCGTCTTCTACTGGTGCCGGTCCGTTGACTGCTGCTCCCGGTCCTTCCTCCGTTGGTCATCTTTCTTTCATCCCTGCTGCCCTCCTGGTACCGCCTTCGACTGTGACGGTACTCCTTGATCTCTTGTCACCAGAGCAGCTACGCGGACTTTCGAGCAGTGTCTTCGAAGGCTTGCCGTCGTACCTAGTGGAGCAGTATTTTCGTCGGACGCAGGAGGGATTACCACCACCGGACAATCGAACTCCTCATCCTCCTTGAAGTATTGTAATTAAGAAAATTTGGAATATTTGTGGGAATTTTGGAATATTTGTGGGAATTTTGGATTATAACGACGGATATTAGTTTATGATTTCAGGACAATTGGTGTCTATTATATTGGTTTGGTTTGGTCTATGCGATTCTTGGATAATTGGTGTGCATTAAATTCGTATGTGCATATTTGGTCTATGTGATTCTTTGATAATTGGTGTGCATTATATATTTGGTCTATGTGATTGTTGGATAATTGGTGTGCATTATATTGGTTTGGTTTATGCATATTTTTGTGAACAGGGAAAGCGCTGTAATTTTTTTCAAAAAAATCTCAGTTAGCGATGGACTAGTGTCCGGTTAGCGACGAAAATTTCCAGTTTTCGACTACTTTTCGACGGCATATCCGTCGCTAACTGGAGATTTGAAACTATTTCCAGTTAGCGACGGAAGGTCGACGGCCAGCCGACGGCATATCTTGCATGGCGACGACCTGCCGACGGAATATCCGTCGGCAAGGTTCTGGTGGTATATAGCTGTACAGAATATTAGGGATGGATATTTGGTCAGAAATCCATCGCCATGGTCGACAGATTCGCGTCGAAAAATCCGTCGCCAAGGTTCTGGAAATACCTTGTTCGACGGAATAGCGACGGAACATCCGTCGCCAATGTTCTGGAAATACATGATATTTCCAGAACCATGGCAACGGATAATCCGTTAGGATTCCGTCGCTAATCTTTCCTTTGTTAGCGACGGCTATCGACGAAATAGCGACGGAACGATACCCTCGGATACACAGTTACGACGGTTTGCCGACGGACTATCTGTCACTAGCATCTACACAGTTAAGTATTTAATACTTGAAATGGACGAAAGACCGTCGAAAAGTCGTCGCTAATGCATCGTATTGTGATGACGAAAAGCCGTCGCTATTCCGTCGCTTTTCGACTACTTAGCGACGGATCTTTATTAGCGACGAGCTGATTGCCGACGGATTATTTTGACCAAGATCTGTCAGTGATCGGTCGCTAATACTGATTGCCGACGGATGGGCGACGGATCTGGCCATCGCTAAATCGACATATTTTGGTAGTGTAAAGATGGCCATATTCTTGTTTAGGGAGCTACGTCTAGTCCGAAGTCCAACTATACAATCACCCAATCGTGTCTCTAGTTTTTTCAGCCAGCATGAAATTTTTTATCTTATCTCCTTAACAAATCTTCATATATATAAAGCCTATAATTCAATTCTATATATGTTTTAGGCAAGTGGTATATCCATTGGTTAAAGGGGTTTGCCTACAGAAACTAACTTCAATAGAAATGTTATTATTACCCAATCGGACTATCTAGTCGAGGCGTCTATCTAACCCTTCTTACCTAGATAATCTCCCATAGAAATATTCCATCTACCTTAGTCCTATCTTATGATAAGATATAATCAAAATGATTCATCAAGCACGAGGGTTCGTCTTTTCGAGGTTGGGAAAGGCAAGAATCCATAATAGGAGTTTAAGAAAGGTATGATTGAGTACAAACACGGAATTAAAGGGCGGTAGTAGAAGTCAAAGGAATTCCTATAACAATTGTGGATTGAGATCCTAATATATTATCCTAAGACAGGGTCGTTCGGTACAGTAACGTAACCGAAATGATATGATCTTGGCCTGCATGGACAACCACAAAAATATGTCATGTCCCAGTTCCAAAATACATAAGAACTTGAGACGTGAACTTTGTTAGGTAATACGATCAAGGATAAGTTCCCAATTTAATAGAATTACCTCCTAGATGTACTACGCTGTCAATTTACTAAAGCTAACTAACTAACAATATCACAATCCACAAAATTAAAATGATACCAAGAATGAACATAATATATTAAGGTTGGCCGCCCAGTAATATACATGTTCGAACAAGCTCGAGAAATGAATAAGCTTGCAAATAATAGGCTACATAGCAGCGTGAATCAAATAATGGACGAAAAGTGCATATTGTGGAATAAATGGGAATACCAGCAATATATATATATATATATATATATATATATATATATATATATATATATATATATATATATATATATATATACCTGAAATCTCGGTGCAGCACTCAGCACATGTCCAACTGCTCTGTACAAACTGCTCAGCCAATACCTAGAGAAATCACCAGGTCCTGGCAGTGACGTAACAAGATACAGAAAGAAACATGCCATATATAATACGAAATGAATATTATATATATATATATATATATATATATATATATATATATATAACTTCTCTGCACAAACTGCTCAACCAATACCTGGAGAAATCACCAGGTCCTGAGAGTAGCAAGATACAGAAAGATACACTCCATAATATATATATATATATATATATATATATATATATATATATATATATATATATATATATATATATATATATATATATATATATATATATATATATTTGATAAAACCCCGAACTTTATTGAAGAAATAGGCACAAAATGCCGAAGACTATTCAGTTTCGGGTACTTCTGCTAACTTTAAGTCACACGCACTCACCCATAACATCGATACCATCCTTGATATCACCCAAGTCATCCTTGGATGCACACTAGCAGTGTTACCAAGAACAACACAAGAACAAATATAAATAATTTAAACGTAACAAATATGGCAAGGTATCTTACTTGGAGGTGATGCGATGTTCTGTTGATGTCCTACTGGTGAAATCGTCAAGCCAAAGAAAAGCAGCAACAGTAGAACTTTCGTAGACGTCTTCGGATGTTGAAAAAATATCATCAACTTTCTCGGAATAAGGAAAATAGCTAAGGAAGACTAGCCATAAGTACAGTTCTGGACACAGGGGTAAAACAGTAATTTTGGGTCAAAATATGGTCCACCGTTGGACCCACTTTACACCAAATGCTGTGCCAAGATAATAGTCCTCTAAACCAAGAAAACTATATGTCTGCAAGTTCAGAATGACATACGAACCCAATGGTATATTCCGAATTGGATTTTGATGAGCTGATCTAAAACTGACCCGTTGACTCGGACCATTAGATCCGATTTGTACCGAAATACGTGTTGGGGCCATGTTGCTCCAAATTTAACAAATTATCTATCATTTATAATGTCATGAGTCTACTAGTGGTGTCAGAATTGGAATTCGGAGTCGTAGGAACAAATTCAAAATTTTACATGTTAGAAATTATGAGTTCGGACGGCCAACTTTGGCGTCAAATTCAACCAATCAAACGTCCTCATAATGGAATGAATATTTTGTCACAAGAAGAGGGTCATAACATCTATGAACAGGAGCTGGTGTCTCGTCAAATGGAACTTTGATGGGGGAGGAACAAATCCGCGAAGTTGGCCCCACGAAACTATAAAAAATAAACACAATTATTCAACCAACTTGGCGGCCAGTTTTAATATATCAAACGATCGAAGTAGCGGCTGAAAATTTAGGTAAAGGTAGTGGTATATATCGAGATTATGGTGGAAGAGATAAAACAACGATCCAACGGTCGAATTATCCAGAAAAGGCGCACAAAGTTGTTGTCACGAAATATACTTCTGAATTGGCATTCCTCGTACGTGTCGACGGATTCGTTCTAAAACGCAGAAATCGGCTACGGCGATCGTCGAAGAGGACGGGGATATACCGGAGACTCGTCCGGTGGCACGCACGATGCCCGAGATCTTGCCTCGGCCTAGGACAGG